>JBCAUG010719645.1:0-27208 GCA_038406175.1 Haplosyllis leylae | reverse complement strand
GGGGGGTCACCCCCCCCCCCCCCCGGGATAGGGCAGCAGAGCGAGCACTTGCTACACGGCGGGCGGTATGCCTCTTGCGTTCATGCAATTTTTTGCAATGATTCAAGGGTTATTCACATGGTGTGACAGAAGCTGCGACTGCAACTGGTAACAATGTTACATAGCTGAAATTTTGATGTTTTGTGAAATATTTCGAAGTCAAAGCTTCCTTTCTAGCCTATTTTAGCAATTTAGTGAGTTACACCTCAAACAAAAAGCCAAGGTACTTGCGGTCTGGTCATTTTTCCGGGATTTTTCCAGTGATGCTCGCAGCCGCTTTGGCATCCATGTAAATGTACCTGTAGGAAAATACCTTCAAGCTTCCAAAATAAAACGTATACGTAAGAAACCTTCCGAACATTGTGTAAGTCCGGTTTGTCGCTTGATTTTCCTCCAAAATCTCTTTTCCTGTTTCCTTTAGAATTTATATAGTTTTTGTTTCTACAACCAGTATTTACGGACAGATTCAAACCATTTGAACGCCGTTTTGGTGTTCGCTGTGCTTATCACCAGACCAACTACGTTCGTACGTTAAGGGCATATACACACTGATAGTGTCTGTTATGTTGTTAATTACGATGCGCTATATGCGCACGTTCTGAGTCAATGGCCCATCAAACTCCACATTCAATTCTAGTCACATTGGTCTCATGAATGAAACTGAAGTTAATGACGACAGCATTTACGTTTCAACATTCGATCATGTTTGGTCTTAAGTGCTTATTGCTATAAGAACTACTGTAGGATTAAGAATACAGTCACGCAGTGGTAAGAATGATTTTGAAATCAAAATTCTTTTCTACACTTTCAATTTAAAGACATTCTAGCTCTCGCCATCTTCCTTCAATTCAGTGATCGGAGATAGAAATATGCCATTGCTGTGAACCCAAAAGAAAACATTTATGAGAAAAAATTCAACAGAAAGAAACTGGAAAGACGCACCTTCTTCCTCCACTTCCGGTTCTGACGGACTGGGCACCGGAAGTCCATTTTTGCGTAGGCGATTTGCTTCAATCTTTCGTTTCCTGTGGAGCTTCTGTTTGTCGTCTGCAAGTACAATGTAATATGGAATTTGAAGAATATTTGTAGAAAAGGCGAGGAATTTGACGATTCCCCCTTACAATATATCAAGTGCTTGAAGCATTCTGGGAAACACTTCTATATCCTTGGGGTGTATTTATGCTGAACGAAAACGATCGTGAAACCGAATTTTCTTTGATCAATGCCGCCACTCAATATGAATAGCACAATGAATTTCCTAAGAACGCATTCTGGAAGTGACATCACTTTGGGTTGAGTGCAAATACATCCTAACCAAGACTTGTCTGGTTTTGACAAATTATCGACAATGGAGGAGGAGGAATCGATTTTATTCTTCTTATAGTTTTTCAATAAAACCAACAACAGTTTGAATAGCCAAACTTACCAAAATACTGACAGGCAATGGATTTCATTTTTTAACTTAGGAGTGACAAGTAAGAACAAAATCTTTTAATTGCACTGTAAAGACTCACTGAGTATGAGCTCCTTCTTCATTCCTACACTGAAGCATTTGGCGAGGCGACATTTCTTGCAATAAGACCTGGATTCTACCGTAACCTCACACTTTCCTTCACATCGTCCACGTATAGTCTGTAAGATAAATATTTTTAAAAATGTAAAAGAGAACATCAGTTACAGGTACAGAATGGTCATAACTGAGGTTTCCAATACTAGAGAACATACAAGTCGTCACGAGGAAAGTAGGTATCGCACTCAGAGGTGATTCTGAGGAATCCAAAGCGGGTGTGACAATGCACACAAGTTCCGTGACTTGAAACCCAAGGCAGGTCATTTCTGTGGAGCCGCTCAATACCCGGCTCTGACTCTGGGCTTTATAGAGTTTATTCCTTCGTCTGCGTTTCAGATTCACCTCTTGAGTGTGATAACACATACCCTGAATGCATTTCTCCTGAAGAAGGCTTTACAACTCTCACACGAGATGGCGTTGAAGTTGTATCCCAGAGCTTTGTCACCGCACACCAGGCACGTTTTATGTTTGAAAGGCTTTCTGTTGAGTCGAGCGCCGCGTTTCCCGCTCGAGATCTGACTATCCTGTAAAACCTGCAAAAACAAAGGGGAAACACAGATAATACAGCCACATCATGGTCTTGATATTAACGGTCGTGTTAGATTACAAATTCGTTTGATGTTAGATTCATACCAAGCAAAAGTAAAAGGGAAAGTGATATTGCTACACAATGATTCAAATGTATTTTCATTTACCCTTCAGTCTGGGCAGAAGTCAGTCAAAGACCCTCAACGTTGAGGGTCTTTGAGTCAGTTTTGCTTCAAAATAGATATGAAACTCACCCCGCAGTTTGAGTCTCGCTTTTGCTGGCTGTGAATAATCTTGAGCACACCCTTACCTGGTCATAGCCGAGCGTGCAGTCAAGCGGCTCCTCCTCGGCATCGGGCAGGCAGGTCGTGAGGTCATCGGAGTAGTCCGACCCGGTGTCCACGTTCGTACTCGTGCTACGCTTGCGCACTGCCGGCTCCGTTTTAATCTGCAACGACAGGAAGACAAAATCTGTTAGAAAATATCTTGGTACTCGCACATACACAGTGACCGAATACTATGTTTAGCAAATGTGAACAAACATGGCGTCCGCAATTACAAGTAGAAGCGGTGGTTATTTCAGCGACAGGACGGGAAGGGGAGTCAACAGTATGATTGTCGTTGTTTGGTGTTTGAGTTTTGACCACTACGAATAAACAATTATTATATTTCCAGGGAATGAATATGAGGATGCAACCCTAAACTGTAGAGAATTGGTGACGATTGTGGTTATGACATGAATGTTGGATAATGATGACTACGATCACGATTTTTTTTATCACATTGTGAAGTTTAAAGACTGGTTTACTTCAGAACAAACGTATGCAACGGCTCTACTTTTTGAAAAGTCACTTACTGGACATTGTTCCAAGAACATATTAGTTACACTGTAGATTTCAGTATCCGCTTTTAAAAAGTAACATTTTTAGTTCAATTTAAAACGAAAAACACAACACAGAACGGCAATGGTAACACTGGTAACTCGCAACACATCTGAAACTCAATGTTCAAAAAACACTGCAAAATGAGATTACACTTTCAATGTTGCACGGTACTGTTTCCAACGGTTGCCATACCGATGTCAGAGAAAGATGCGGTGACGATGTTGGTTGCCATGCAGAAGATGGGGAGGTTATGGGTGAGAGAATAGGCGAACTGTATGGGGACGTTGCAGTAGATTGCCATAGCAACGGGGAATAGGGAGAGTTAGTGTCTGGTTTCCATGGCGAGGACGGTGAGCATGTGTAGTAATGCGCTGTTAGGATTAACGGGTGGATGGGATCCTCTGGTTGAATATCCTACAAGAAGAAAATTTGCTTTGTTATCCGCATTTACTTTTAGTTCAAATTATTTTAGCAGTCAATTCTATTTAGCACAGGAATTATGCCTGCTGAAAGCGGTATAGAAATGGAACATCCAGTTATGCCACAAACTCTTTTGTGTGGAAGTAAGGAAATTCCAACGACAAAATACACAATAAACGTTCAAGTTCAACCCTTCTGGAAAGCTATCAGTATTTCTCAGTGGCTTGTAATTCATTCGAACTGTCCAGCTACGCTTCCTTAACAAATTGAATTGGGTCCTTCTCACAATAGTTGATATCTACAAATGCCATGGTGTACGAGCAACTGCAGGAGTAATCAAAAGGTGAAAACCCCATTGGGTCAGAGGCCATGAATTATAATTAAAACGAATCAGTCAACATTCATGAAAAGTGACGGCCATATTACATTCCAATGGCTCGAAACTGACAAAGATAAGAATAAAAACGTTCACCAAGAAAAAGATACGCAAACAATCTTCCAAAACTGCACTAGAGAAAACCAGGAAGAAAACATAGAATACAAACCCAATGATCAAGCATAAATGGGAAGAGAAACTCCGCCATTCTTCTCTTTTCCCCTTCACTTCTTTTAACAAAATCCTCTATTTCCAAGTTTCACTTTTGTCTGATGACCACACGGCGTCCTCCTTGGTACCCGGATAGCCAAAGGAATGTGTCACATTCCCATTCTGGGCACAGTTCGCTTGAACCAACAACCGCTTAAGTAACTCAAGTCAGCCAGACCTCAGAGCGAAAGCAGTCGCACCGTTTTAAAGTCATTCTACTCAGAAATCAGCACAGAACGGGGAAAACAATACAAATTCCAAAGTAACAATCTCCAAGAGAACTAGTTCTCTCGCCCTGAGAACGGTTTAGTCAGACGGTTACCCTGATGACAACATCATCTCGAAGGCCCACCTGACATGGCCGTTGTTGCCTGGTAACTGACTGGCTGCACTCTATTCAGGCAAAAAAGTCGGTCACCATCACACTGACAAAGACAATAGGCCCATGCAGACTTGAGCTCGAAGGTGATTCCTTTTGTCCACAAGACCTGACCATTCGAATAATACCCAGAAAGTTCAAGATCAAACCCCTGGAGTAAAGCGCGACTAACTAAAATATGTATCTTTATGAAAATTAGATTTTTACCAATATTTTTATAACCTTACATTCACTGCTGCTGATATAAGAACTTCGAAAGGACAATTGCAGGTTATATAGCTTCTTCAGTGCAGAGACCCCGAACTGGTCAACGTGGCTGGAAACGAAAGTCACTGCAACCTTCAACAAAACTGACTGTTTTAAAACTGGTTAAGAGTTAAGTTACCGCTTGAAGCCTCAAAAGGATGCGGAAGTGGAAGTTCAAAATTGGTGGCAAATAAACTAGACCTACGGGGAAACATACTCCGGTTTAAGAAAGAGAGAAGTAAAGAAAACTTAGAATAAAATGATTTTCATCCGACAAAATTCATTAAAATTTGGAGGTAATTTCAAAATTTAAATCCGGTTCCTTCTTGTTATTTGAAGACCAATGTGGAATGGTTTAGACCTCTGCCAAGAATCATTATTTTTTTGGTAATCAACGACAGAGGTCGAACTGACCTTAAACACATGTCACACGGCCTTTCATCCCTGATTTCTCCGCCCTTAAAATTCAGGTGACCGAATTTAGTCATAGATTGTACCTCTCACCGAATGTAACAATACAATTTTGAAATGGTTGGGTAACGGATTAATTGCATTCCCGGCAAAGGATATTTCAGCCATTTGACAAAAGGGAGTCCAATTGCTATTTGCCGAACCGTAATTTTTACG
This sequence comes from Haplosyllis leylae, assembly GCA_038406175.1. Taxonomy (NCBI): domain Eukaryota; kingdom Metazoa; phylum Annelida; class Polychaeta; order Phyllodocida; family Syllidae; genus Haplosyllis; species Haplosyllis leylae. The sequence goes on along the minus strand of JBCAUG010719645.1, from coordinate 21,929 downwards.
AAAAATAGCCAATCGAGGCGAGGTTTTCACAAACGCTGTGCAATACAAGAATGCCAATATTGCCATTTGTGTTCAGCTGTGCCATCTGAAATTTACTGGACCACTGAAGTATCCAACTTTGAAATGTAATCCTCTTACCCAGTAACGTCATATTTTGCATTTACTAATATACAATACAATTAGAACAAAGAAGGAAACTGCAAATTTATGGGAGCACACAAATGGCAATATTGCCACTATTGCCAATGTTGTGCATTTCTGAAAACCTCGAATGTCACGAGAAATTTTGTATGAAACGAAATAACCGGACATGTATATGTCTTTATTCGTATGCCTAAAGGCAGTGCGCCCTTTCACATCTCGACGCTTTGCACAGAAAACACAGTTTGTTTCTGCATACTAAAATGTCGGTATGAACTGGACAAGAGCAGGACATATTCTACATGTCAAAAACAACAGTGCGACAACAGAAACGGAAACTCAACCAAAATATAAGTACAATTACACACATCAGGAGAGCTCTTTCCCACGCTCGCAGCAGTTAATCACCCCCCCCCCCTGATTGGGCGCCTGTTATATTGAGTTCAAGGCGCAGAGAGTGCAGGCGCCAGCTATAGAAAGGCCTGCGTCAACGCTTAAGTTGTAATCAATTGCTCTAAAGGCTTATTCATACTGCACGGGAACGGGTCAGTTACAGGTAACTGGAGTGGCACGATAGGAATCAAACGGCGTTGGTTTCTGTCCTTGTCTTTGACCAGTGTGAACAAATCTGTACAAAATATTAGGACCCGTTAGTGCTGGTCCCATGCCCGTGTAGTGTGAATAAGCCATAACCGGCAACTAATAATAACTAACTAGGACCAAAAGCGGTACTTTAACTTTTCACCAAAAATCATGCTTGCAAGTGATCGCGTGCTAAATAAAACATTCTGAAAATCATCATGAGAAACAATTAATTCTGCGGCGTTTTTAATGACACAAAATTGAGGCCAATTACATGCAAATGACTTGCAAAGCCATGGAGAATTTCCAAATAATTTCTGCATGTAAGTGTATTATCTCCACAATTTACATGAAAACACACAATCTTGCTTTAAAAAGGTATGTCATTAATTAAAATGAATCGCTTGAATTTCAGCGTAAATTCAATGACGATAAAACTCCTTACATTTCTCATTCACTCAAAAGCGGCCTAAGGAGAAACCAATCTAGACCCTTTTTCCATGCTTTTGAACTCTAGTCAATAGCATTCTTGATACTTTGTGTCCAGGTATAAGTACATAACAATTTATCTGCACTTTTTTCTGGTTTCCTGTGTTTGCCTCCTCAGTTCCAGGTAAAATGATTTGATCCCATGGCCAAAACACTATTCACATTTAATGAAAAACTGAAGCGAAAACAAAAATGTCGATTTTACATAATATTGATTTGATGATGGCGTCACTTTTATGCAGCGCCAATTATGCCTAGTAGCATTTTAATGTGAACTCCAAATGAAGCATCTCGGTGTGTACGGACCTTTATGCGGAAACGACAACGCTCTTCGTTGTTACTAACTTCACTCACTGTGAATGCGCCACAGGCTAATTCCCACTGAGCGTCGACATTTGCACTGCGCACACAGTCTTTTGATCTCTTACCGCTTGGTGGGAATTGCAACATTGAACCCATCTCTGAAATAGCGACATCACAAACTCGTGCCCAGACGCTCAGTGTGAATGTGCCCTTAACTAATCTATTCGGAACGCACTTTTTGTCGTTGTTTTACGGGTATACTCAAACATGCCGATGTAAGCCTGCTCTGCAAAATCCAAGGGTGTGCAAATTGATTAGGACTTAACGTTGAATATCGCAAATCAATATGTTCGACGAAAATATTCACAGAGGAAGTAAACAAAGTGATAAATTATTACATAATTTGCACAACACACAACAAGTGAATGTCAAGAAAGCTGCCGAAGATTGCGGCTCATTCGCATGTGAACATCAATTCATTGACATTGTACGGGTCTTTTTGTGTTGTCGAAAAGCGGTTTCTCAGATTTGAGGTTTTAAAATTCGCACTGCGTGGTATTTCTCTGGATGAACCCCCAAACTGTATGACGTCAATGCTCATGTTTTATCTGATTGTACTGGACGGGCGCGCCCTCCACACGGCCACCTGGTGTTAGTGTTTCCATGAAACTGGCGGTCGGGCCACTCAATCATTCAGGCACGGCCTTCACTGTCACTGTGCAATTCCAATTTACTCGTTTTCTGCAGCCACGCGACATTACCATTAAACGTTCCCGGTGTTCCTTATTAATCTTACGCACAGGTTGTTACTTAACAACAGACTGTAATACTCCATAGGCTTTGAAGAAGATGGGAACTAGTGTCTATTTCTGGTTTCTGCACGACAACAATTTGCCGTTTCATATTTCGGGTCATGGAGCCGAGTATCTTAATTGGATACTACGAGACTTATTAAGCCCCGCGAGGAGACTATGATACTACGAGAACTATAAGGCCCCGCGAGGAGACTACCTCTGATGCAAATGGCTGAAACGGGATGTAAAACTTCCCTGCCAAATCTAGAAAATAAACATTTTCAGTATGTTGTAGTTGCTCGGACATTTTCAGTGTGTTGCAGTGTGCCTGCACATTTTCAAAGTGCTGGTAACATGGGAAGAGGCTCATCTGACTCTTCTTCAAAATTACTTTTTTGCCTTGTGCATGAAGAATTACCCCTGTAACACTACTGTATACTGGATGAGTATACGAGTAATTTAACGCCATACTTAACCATTTCATATGACTTGAGTACAAACAAATTAATTTCCGAGCGAAATCACTATCCACCCCTTCCCGTCCGTTCCCAGGGCGACGACCAAAGTAAGGCGCGTCATATTCCGCACGAGTGATTTACGAGGGTAAAAAATTAATCCAATTCCAGTTCGTACTTTTTGTTCAAAGCGACGGACTGTTACATCAGTAACTTATGGGAAGTTATTTGGTTCATAGCTATAAAAACGCAATGAGTCCATTTGGACCTTGTGTTGTTAATAAGAGGGGGAAGGCCTGCAAAACAAAAAGCTGGTCGAGTGCATGCGAATTCATCATGTCGGGAAATGGGGTCCATGTCAGATGTACTTCGGTTTATCGCTAGCTTCAAAGTCAGGATACGCCAGTACAGGTCAACGGAGGAGGGTACAGACAAAATGGAGAGCTTTAGGGGTGATGATGGTTGGGTGGAGTGAGGAATAAAATTAAAGCAGGGTTTATATTTGGTCTAACTTTCATTAATTAAGGTTCTCGTTCGTGGTGCAGCTTAGTGGCATTTTTAGTGGCATAAGTGCGGTTCTTGTGCCGTAGTTCTTTGAATGAACATTCATAATGGATGGATAGCAGTGTACAGGATTGTTTCCTGCACCCCATGATGGTCCTCAACCCAACCTGAACAAAATCTCCTTCACTGCCTGACACTTCACTCGAATGGGTGTTGTATTCAAACAACTTTCCGCCAGCGAGTTCTCTGCTTACACATTGATTGTTAAATAATAAAACATGTCGGTTTCGCGTTTCCTGCCGAATAAGTTCTTTGGACCGTCCTTACGGTGTGATACCTCAATGGTAGATGTAGTCGCATATTCAAGTCATTGCACAGATGGCGCTTGGGTACCATGGGTAAACGACCACATTATGGTAAAAGAATCCTCGGATGTGACTTCCAGAAACAAATTACATCTTCCATAGTGCTCAAATGTGCAAACAATTTAGCATGTAGCTTGTTACGCAAGTACGAATGAATGAAAACTCAAAAAGTGCAACCGCTAAAAGCGTCGTAAAATTCACCCCAAACCCAAGCCAACGACTCTGCAGTTTACGTATCACACATGTTGCTTATCAGAACTGCACTCGTTCAAGCCGTTAAATCATACATGTAGGAGAAAAAATATGTGAAGAAAAAAACCTGAATAGCAGTGGTGGGGAAAAAAATCTAATCAAAAACGCACTGAATGCGCAGACTTGTTTTTGCGAACTAGTTGTTCGCGAATAAATCTTGTCGGTTACCTTGAAAAATGCCTCAAAGTCACACAATTCTGTCAGGAACACTGCTACAATGTAGATGGTCTGCGCTCTACTCGGATATTTATGTGCTTGGACCCAGAATTTTCGACAGTAAAGTTTACGCAATGAATGGAGGGAGGTCCCGGGCGTTCATTTAATTTCACAGGGAGAAACAATACGCCTTGCATGAGTGTCATTCTGACTAAACGAGTTCTTATTTTAGTTAATCTTCCTCGTCAAAGAATGGGGAACTGCGCGTCTTGCGTAAATCTCGCTTTGATCGGGTAATGCCGGGAATTTTACGCCTCACTTTTGGAGTTTTCCCCAAATGGACCAGTGAATTTAAGGAACCTCATAAATCACGGATGAGTAAACTGCGGTCAATTTAATTTTGTATGCCTGATACATCCAAAATTATGACTACGAAAAGTTTGAATATAATAATACAAATCTAAGAAGGTCCAAATGGTCGGAAATCACTAATGCTACGAAACCATATGTTCCTTTCTCCTTCTTTTAATTTCTACCATCCCTTCCCTTTCGAAATTTTGTCCCTGACACTCCGTTCTAAGCATATCGTGGCGATGATCTAACGGTCAGAGATTTGTAACAGGAAATTCAGAAATGGGAGGAAAATGCAATGTCACAGTAACGAACATTTCACCAGTGGTTGGTTGCGCTTATGTCATGTGCACAAACCGAGGTGAACCTGGTTCGTCTTTGGGCTTCAGATGAGACAGGCGGGACTTTTACATTTCGAAGTTGTCAAATAGATGGCATCACTGTTTCGATTTTCAGGTCGTATGTTCCATGGAATATATAGGCATTGAAATGAGCGAAATCCTAAAAAAATATGGTTGAACGTATGTGGTGGACGTTGACACAGAACAGTGCATATATTCTTCTGTGTGTATCTGTGGTTTAACAGTCGATGTTAGCTTCATCTAAATCCACATTTCTTGCATTGTACCTCCACGCTGCTTCTGAGCAAAGGGACTGACCACAACACACAATTCAAGGGTTTCTGTGGCGAGGAAAGCCTAAGTAGGGGCAATTAGAATGCACTTTCAAGTTTTGATTTACCTCATCGTTACCTCAATGCTAAATGATAAAACTTTTGGGGAGGTGGCGGAGGTTTTCGCAAAACCCAAGCCCACTTGGTGCACAAATAAGTAACCTCCCTCCGAAAGTTTTACGTAACAACTTAGCTCGGGGTTTTATGTGGACCCCCTCGCCCCCCCCCCCCAAGTTTAACATAATAACTTGACTTTGGGTTTTTACATAACCCCTCCTCCCCACGGAAAACATCTGGTGGCCATTCGGACAGATTTGCAGACACTACGCCGTATATCGGGAGGTTATCGTCTCGGTCCTTTCTTGACCTCGAGGACAAGGGACTCGAATTTTAATGTCCTCACCGAATCACTTACTTACCAGTTGGCCAGAATTTCTATCTTGGCCCAACTCGCACCACAAAATAGGCCATTAGCATTCAGATTTATGCAGAATACGAACCGTACCAAGAAAACAACAAGTCAGTAAAAAAAATCAAACAACCTTTAATCAGCATGATCAAAAAGGAAAACAATCAAGGAGTGAAGAATTCCACTTTGGTGACTCGTTAATGTGCAAATTTAAACTTAATTCATTACCAGACTTATGCAAGCCTAATACCTCCTCCACCCTTCCGAGTTTCCAAGTTTTCCGGTGCTCATTTCAGCCCCCCTTCCATTTCTGAAGTTTGTTTCAATCTCACATGGGTTCAATCTTACCTCGCATGCTCCCCTCCATGTGAAAATAATATCTTTCACCATGCGTGGAAAAATTCCCAAAATAGTCGTGAAGCAACCCCGTTTCCATCAATAAGGTACCTCTACGAGTCACCAAAAATAACAATTGGCTTGAATTTATTTTATCCTAGGGTTCAACTCCGTACTTATTGTGTCATTTGATGATAAGGAATGATTTTTTATTTAAATTCTCAAGTACACTAATAATATTTGAACTCGGAAGATGAAAGTCCAGTTAAGGTACTTGCAACAACACCAGGGCCACATTGAATGATATGAATAAAATTTAACAAAAAGCTGGTTGGGCTCTACGCATAACTTAAACATTCCCATTCTTTTTTGATAACACCGCCTTTCTTAGGAAAATCGAGATGACGTGCATCACTAGAAAACGTGAACATTCATCACTCAGAACAAAATTCCTGCCGGAATCGCACAATTATTTTTGTGATCCTTTCCGTTGGAATATCACAGCTGATCTTAAACAGCTGTGCTAAAAAGCAAATATTTGTGCCAATTGGCACTGCTCAGTTCAAGTAATGTTATTCACATCAATTATGACACTGCTCTACTATATCGACTCATCTCTGAAGGATCTCCATTTTAGTGACACTTTTCATTAATGTCCATTGTCGCCATCGATTTAGGCTCTAATCTGTTTGGGGTCAAAACTCTTTGAAAGAATAAGTGGCTTTAGGAAGGTAGTTCAACAGTGTGGTTACCTACGCTGAGGTACGAACCGTTAAGGAATGGATGAATTCGATATGACCAAAACGTCTGATAATTTCACCATGTGAAAATTATGAAACAGTAGCCTGAACACTAGTATGAATCAACTGCACTCATTTCCCGAGACTGGATCTCCGTTTAGGTTGAAATCATCAAAATTGCTACTTTAGGTGCAAACTCTTATCGGAACATGGCTGACATTCCGCATTGTTAAAACATTAACACAAAACTGTCGCATTTCGCACTAAAACCTGCGTACAACGTTGACCTCGGGGCACTGTACTCCGAAACGTCGTTTTTTACCCTCCCGATTTCATACAATATACATTGTGTTCAATTGTTCACGATGGTGATGTAATATGAGGTAAAAGTATGTGCACGACTACCTCAATCAAATAGAAAATTAAGTGTGTTTGCAATGTTTCTGGTCACAACAAACAAGAAGTTTTTGCTCGCAAAATCTTTTGTGAGGATTTATCCAGTATTGTTTGATATTTTCCTAAGAGAAATAAGAGATAGATAACACCTTGCGTGCACTAAAATTGATTTACTAGCATCTACACTAGTTTTCCGGATCTTTCTGGTATTCGGTTATGTCATCGTCGAAAACAGCGTAGGCGGTCTTCGCACATAGTGCGCTTAAACGCTTGGACCTCGCCTTTTTTCAGAAAGCCAAGAAGATATTTATGCATTTGGGAAATACCTTTTCAGTCTCTCTGATGTATGTGCCCGACGCTCTACAGTCTGTACTTTTATTTCGGGGTATTTTACCTCCGTTTTGGGAGCCACACACACACATGCACATCGATACCAGTGCCCTTGGTGTAAAATGTTGCATTTTACACAGACATACATCACCAATTAACCCGTTTACAAAACATGCAACGTCCTTCAGAGGGCTCTACCCTTAGTATCTATTTACACAGCCCTGTAGAGAATACGAAAGTGATCTTTTTCTTTACTTTCTCTTTGTAACAGTAGCACCAATGAAATAATTGCGGACTTTTCCACAATGCTGACGTTATCTTCGTTTTCGTGTTTCCCCCCTCACTGTGAAGTAACCCTTAAAGTTTTGGGTCTCATTGAAGCATGGTATTACATAAGAAATAAATCTCGTTCACAATGCTTAGCAATAGCTTATGTGGTGGCAACATGAACGAGATTGTTTCCTATTCCTATCAATGTCTCTCAGTAAAAACGGACCCTTAATCTTTTTCTAAACCGCTACCGTTTCCCCCAAATTTCTTTTGCTCACTCCTTGTGGTGTCGAAATATTACATTTTGTTACAATGTATTAGAAGTTGATCAGCTTCACCAAACTTTACACTAATCTTCGCCTAAAAAAAAACTTTGTTTTGGCAGATAACAAGATGTACACTTATCAGTAGCTCTTTTTTGTAATGTCATTGATACACAAGTTCCACTCTAAACGCTTTTTTCCTCGCACTGCAACTTGGCCAACATTTGTTTCAATAGTAAGTACGTTATCAATCCGAGGCACCTTTTTGTTTCCCGTTTTTTGTCTATCAACAACAAGCCATCAACATCTCGAAAGTTTAGTGCCATTGTTCTCTAATCGTATATGTAAACAATAATTGATATCATCACCCTTTGTTTAGAGTTAGTTTTACAATATCTCTAGTTATTTTTTTTTCATCAACAGGATAAAGGTTTCAATCATTCTGTTGAAAACCGTCAGCAGCAATTCTTTTCCAATTGATCACCTACACGTAGCCGTTCTCAGGAATTTGCGGAAATCACCGAACGCTCAGTTGTTTTTAGAACGGGGTTGTCGCTGTGGACACGTTATGTTCCCCTGACATCTGCCGATCGGGCTGCCACCTTTCCCACTTTGCCGACTCTCCGGTTTCCCACAAAAACGCGACCACCATGGGAACGCTAGGTCCAATTGCAAAAGGTGGTGCTTAAATTTAACACTGAATTCGGTTACCAGGTAATATTTAGCGAAAATGACAAATGTTATCTGACTATCTCAGACTATGAAGGGTTCAGATGGTATCATCCTAGAAATTGAAGACTGGGGCTGTAACAACCACATTTGAATTACGCTGAATGAATTTCTATTCCTAAATAGAATTACATTTTAACATAGTTTTCTTGGAGTAAAATTCATTTTGACTTTATCCTCTTAAAGAAGACTAAAGTTTTCAATCAGAAATAGCTTACAGCACTAATTAATCTTCCCTGTGGTGTGAAATATCCAGGGCAAATTCCGGTGCAAAAATGTACTATATTTAAGAGAATGTACTTGTACGCGATAAAACTATCGTGCAAATCACACAAAAAGTACGCACTTACATGCCTGCATCTTTGACATTTCAAAAGATACTTTTTGTACTTCTTAATCTTATCTAAACAGTGAAGAGCGGTGAAAAACCTAAAGTTCAAAAGGGAATACACGATGGTGTGAAAATAAAATAATAAGCAAAGGGATTTACGAGTCAATTATTCTCTCAACTGCATTGGCGTAAAGCGCACAAAATACTAATAAGACCAAAAAAGAAACGAATAAATAGCAATTTCTTTTGCCTGCACGTTTTGTTATAGGTTTGCTTGTTGCCAAAACCCTTACACGTTTGCATGCCATGATCCCAAATCAACCATCTGAGCGCTACATCTGCTTCATTGTGTAAAAACTTGTGCGGTCCTAAACTATCCCCATTCCTTTTTGGGAAGAACTCACAGAAAGACTTATTAATGTGTTTGTCCGAAGGTTTCCCTGTTCATTTCATTTGATCGTCAATCAGTATTGACTTTGGCCACTCGATTTCCTCATGCAAATAATTCCATTGTAAAGTGATTCACACCTTTTACCATAAACTGCGAAAACCTGAACAGAGCTGGTGAACTGCTCGTCCGAGGTACCATTGAGAGAGTAAGAGATAATGCTACAAAATGAAGGTTACAAGTCAGTTATTGAGTCCAAGCATGTGGGATTAATTGCACATAATCAATGACTGTAATATATATACGTACATAACCAACGATACAATGACAAGAGTCTGTACAGCGCCTGATAGATTATGTACTGACCAGCTTAATGGCGCATTCACACCAACCGCCATACCAAAGAGAGATACTCCACTTGCTGGGATTATGAAAATCAAGCTATAAATTCGAAAACTGTAATGCCAAATTTGGTTGCAAGTTGTGTTACATTCGTCCCCTATTAAGGTCAAACAAACATAGACACACTGACAATTCAACCCAAAAAATACCAAAGCACTAATTTCAGACAAAAGTTCAATTATACGGAGCCAATTGTTTTTGTATCGAACTTAGCAGACAGCTCATTATTCTCTGCTATCGAATCTATTCATTACTGTGCTCAAGGAGAAAAGGCAACTTTGAATGAACTGGCATAAATAATTTGTCCTGAAAGTCCTTCAGGCCCAGTTCTTGTGCTGAAGCCTGAAACTGTTTCAAAATTTGAGCTCGGTAAAGTGTCTGTGTTACCCGCTGTGTGGAAAACCGAATACTTTCGAAGGGTTGAAAGTCCAAAATCATCTTTCCAATAATATATATATAGTCTTGGCTCCTCGATTTTAGCACACTGATTGCATTTCAAGTTTAGATACAACTAGGCCTCCGTAGAGTTTTAACTTCCCCGAGAAAAGTAAGTGTGCAAAAATCTCAGAAGTTTGCAGCAAACATTAATAAAGATCTAAGATAAATGTGCACCATCTTTAAATCCCACAACAGAACTCACCCAACCAGCCAACACAACCAGTCAAACAGTGCCCCAGTAAAGTTAATGGTCACAAAAGCAAGATGATGAACACAACTGAAAAATATGATACATCCGAATTCATCTATTTGAAAAGGAAACAATGGAACGACAACTAAATTAAAATTTCACATTCGTGAGTTAACATCAATACTATATCAATAATCCTTGACAAGACAGATCGGGAAGGGATAAAATTAACGGGAAAGACAAAAGAAGGCACCAAACGGCAACACGAAATAGAAACCAAAAATTTAGAGTTCTCTGATTTGAAAATACAAGAAATTAAGAATTATTCGACTCCTGTTGCCATCGGTGCTGTTGCTCATAAGCATAGGTTCACCTTGGACAAAGAACTTCAATGTCATACTCCTACCCTCTCCCTCCAGGAGAACATGTTCACATGAAATGTGTGTCATTTAAATTTCCGGGGTCTGGGACGAGGTTGTTTTCCGAGAAAGGAAGGACGAAAAAAGGTTATTAAATTCTTGCAGCAGCTCTACTACCTGTTCTGCGCAATAAGTAAACGGTGAAATTACTTTTGGTTACTTTTCTTTATGAAACCAATCGTTCTAAATAAGTCAGCAAGGAAACGATCTCTGTATGGTCTACCGTGGTGTCCATAAACTAGATTCTTCCTTTGTTGCCACTCTGAAAATGTCGAATATATAACGACTGCTGCAAGTATTCAAACTATTAGAAAACTCTCAAAACAGAAGGTTTACAAAATCCAAAAATTATGGAAAAAATTTAAAACGAAATAAATTAAAAGTTCTGCTGCGACGCAAAAAATAAACTGCACCGAATTATTCTGAAACTTTAGACAACGATTCCAAAAAGCTAGCAAAGTTGCAACAAATTGGTGGAGAAGGCAAAAAACTTTCTGGAAAATTTACTGCTGTTGCATAATTGAACTACCTCCAGGTTTCGCCCAGAGCAACGTGTAGCAGAATTAAATGGATGCGCGGAGTTTTTTTGTCCGGCAAACTAATAATTACTCCAATTTGCTCGTAGCCTTACAACCGGGCCTTAGGTACAATGACCTTGCGGTCATGACTTGTGACCTCGCCGGCTTTGACCTTGTACCGGGACGGATGTCGAACAATGAGTTGCTTATTTGACTCGTAATTATGCCTCACATTGTCTAGGTCGCACACAGGTTACGTGGAGGTATGTCGCATGTGCATCATGCATGCACGCGAGGTTAATCAACTATGATCTAAACTACAGCGTTACAATTCCATATCAATTTAAACCCAATGCTTTCTATTAAATCACCTTTCTAATGAACAAAAGTATCTCTGACGACCCCCTTCTCTCTCTCTGGTCGCACTTAAAGTGTCAATCTGTCAAAGGAAACTGACCATCTCTGTTACAACCACAAATCTTATTGCACATTTCTTGCACAAGAAATTCTAGTTCTTTGCTCAAATTGCGCATTCTATGCTGAAACATTGACCGACGAATGTTTAATGATCATATCTTGCCACAACAGAACAGAACAGAAGCACAAATAAGCTAATAAAACCTCGCTCCAGACTCCAGTACATTTCCATTGTTACCAAAGTGGGACCATTACATGATAACAAAACCTTTCTCTATCGGGCCATTTTGCGCTGATGCAATCAGTTCTATGTACCAATTGGCTGAATTTTAAAACGAATTCCTGTCCCCATTAGTTTAATTACTTTTTGTAGTTCAGTTCAATTATTTCTCCAGAAAAAGGAAAAAGACGATCCTCAACTGAACTTAATTACATTTTGCAACGGAAAGAATAAACTCGCAATTCACCCTTGCTTGCTCACAGACAGACGGAAGGACATACAAATGGATGGGCGGACAGATAGATATCGCCTGACACTCTCATTCGAGTTTTTTCATAATTCTCGTCTAATTAAATGAATTCAACAAAATAAATGTCTCCAAAATTCGACAGGAATTGAACTCACGTCGCTTGTATCGCAGTAAATCACTCTTAACCATTCAAATAAAGTGGTTTTTGTGCTTGTGCGACACTATAAATAGATCCTTAAAAATAACATGCATGACAAAAAAGCCTTCATTTTGAAAAAAAATAAACTAGAGTGTGACGTGTAAATTTTGCTTAGGGACAAGTTGATTTTCAATGATTTTGGAAAATAACCATCATTTGGGCAAGTTAAATATTGGTTTATTCGTCTGGACAGGCAAGTTGAGGAAAATTCTTAAGTTATGCATTGTGGACAAACAGATGGGCCGACAGACACACCAAAAGAATTGGAAGTAATTTTCCGTAAAGCTTGCAAAAAAGTTTACTGTTCGTTCAGAAGGACAGAAAAATTCATCGAATTTTTCGAGCCAGCTGCCTGAACAAGCTGAACAAGGCCTGACTGAGCTCGGACTAAATTAGGGTTATGAGATCAATCCCAAACAACGGCCATTACCTCAGTGCAATACCATAAATCTAAAGACTTTGCCTCCAACACAAATGTGTGAGTATGCATTAGTTACCAGGCATCTGCGCACTAACTCGCCGCGGGCAGTTGTTGTTTTTGTCTCTCCCTTGTTTCGCTTATGAATGTACATCAGTATAACAAACACGTACTACTTACTACTTGTTCTTTTATAATCAGAAAAAGACCATTTGTATTTGATGATTTGTCCATATCTGGTTCCAAGAAAGGAATGGTTTTGACGTGTCGGAAAGAAACATGTCGTGTCCTATTCTCAACACCAGAAAAAAGGTGAACAGAAATTATATTATTGCGTCAAATGAATAGTAACCAAATTGATTGCACAATTATATAGTCATAATCGTCCTCGTCATCAAGATGAAACAACATGAATAGAGTCGGAGTCGATGTTGTAGTAATCATCATCACGGGGACCTTATTTTCGGTTCTAGCATTATTTCAGATTGATGAGAACAAGGTTTGATCATGTCACAGACAGCAGTTTATTTCAAATCGATCTAAGTCAAGAGGAAGCAGTACTCATTCAGATACAGCAAATGAAACAGTTTGTCCAAGGCAATGCCAGCTGCACACGCGCATTGTTCTCTGGGAATCGCCTTGATGGCGCTTTCGCCAAACCTCAATACTCAATGTGTATGAAAAAAATGAGATCGATATGTCGCCCTAGCATTCGTTCTACGTGAACAAACCCTTAGATTTCGGTTCTCAATAAACGAGTGGTGATCAACTCATCAGTCTGCGCCTGCGCTCAGATACATACTTCGAATACATGTTACGCAAGCTGTGTTCCCCGTACTTGGAAAATAGCCAGAGTTGAGAGTTCATGGTCAGAGGGAAATGCTTCCTGGAAAACAAAAAACTTCCTCACGCAAAGTACACGCAACAATAGAATTTCACTTGGGCGGTTTTCCATTCGATTTTCAAAGGCATTGATTTTTCAAAAAATAAAGTGCGACTTTCTTCTTGCTTTTCCAGACAACATTACATTGATTTCTTGACAATTATTTCAAAGGAAAAGAGTCGTCGTCATCATCATCATCATCATCATTATCATCGCTGTCATGGGCAAACAGAATTCAAACCTTGATGTTCTGTCAACCTGGAATTTCATGGAAAAAACGTCAACCATGGTATCTCTTATCAGGAGCTATCTTGGACACAATGAGCTTGCCATGTAACGAGTCAATTCATTCATGAGTCCCTGCTACTTTGTAACTATAATTTCTACGAAAAACTCAAAATGGACACATTTTTGCGTAACAATACTTTTACTGACAAAAGAACACATTCTTGTTTCCTACACAATTACATTTTTTTATTATCATTGAAGATTTCCTTGCATTTTAATTTTTCTGAATGAAAGAAAACGTTTTCCGTCACACACTTGACTGATAGCTGCGCATGTCAGACCGAGCGAAAAAAGCACGTGATTTCAATTGATCGTAATTCCAGGAAAAATATGCGACATCATTGATCAACTGCGCAATATCTTCAGACCAGTACGCACCGAGACTCTGCGAAAAAATGATCATGTCTCGGCGGACACGAAGCCCCTGTATGGCAGATGTCATTATGAGCAAAGCCCCGATGACTTTACTTTGTGTATTCTTCGGAAGTTCCACAATATCTTGACAAAAGAGTGAACTTTGCAAAAGGACCGAAGAACGTTGTGAATGGATTCTAACGTCAAGTATTGGGCAACCCTTACTAAACGTTCTATGTGGTCACGGCGTGACAGGATACATGGATTTTATACCTTCAAATGCCTGTACGATGAGTAAAATTACATAACACACTCCCGAAAAACTCCCATGGTTTCGCTCACAAATAACACACGCATAAAATCCGATATTTATGAGATTGCACTTGTCCAGAGAGTCATACATTGTTTAGATTCGCTCTCTGCTTATGATCCCCGATCGTTGCCAAAAATCATATTCTACATGTCTCTGGCTCTGCCCCTGATTACAGTGACAAACAAACATATATATCTTCTTTTCTGTGTACATCTTTCCGTTTAAGTAAACACTTGTGAATTTGTACACTGATACATTGTGAACAATTATAGGGATCGCCGAGTCGTCTTTTGGTGTGGGAGTTAAGCTGAACAGAACCTCGGATAGGAGCAACAGAATGGCAAATTCTGTTTGAAGCAAAGTGATGAAAGATACCTCAGTCTTAAAGGTGCGATTAACAACACAAAATTATTTTTACCCACAACGTGAAATTGTATCGTTAATTGCCTCATACATTTCTTTGCCGCTAACCTATCACGGGAATTGAAATGTTCAATGCTGATTTAACAATACACGCTTATTGGGATTCCAAAGCAAAGGCAATGCTTCCCAACAAAACGAGAAATTGCGTCACTTCAGATAAACGAACAAGGTCCACATTTTCTAAAGGTCAACATGAAACGTAACATCACTTTTTCACTTGCTCATCGCTCAGCGTAACAGGACACTTTAGATGAGATGACACTTTCATACACTTTATCAAAAATATCAAATACTAGTTACACCAAGCAGAATGATTTTAAACTTTGACATTGCACCTGTTGCAACTCTATACCATTGTTTAAATTTCTTCATGTCACTTCATTAACCAAATGAGATCGTGGTCAAGAAGGATGGGCATTTTTTACAGGGAAAGCGACGGTACTGTTAACAAATTGATATTCTTTAATGCGTAATGTTAACCTCGTCATAAAGTTACCATCGGATTTCGATACTGAAAATACGTTTCAAGTGATTCTAAGCATTCTTGATTTTTGAAAAATCACTTCCAGAACTGGAACTTTAACAACGCATTCGTCGATTCAACAAAAGCAACATTACAGACGGATACAACTTTTCAAGTCAAGGCTTGTTCACACTTACCGATATTTAGCCCGTCTCCGAAATTCGGCCCTTAAAGTTTTTACATTGTGACAATGGTAATGGTGACTTTGACCGGTAGAATGGATCTGCGACCCATTTAGCCAGATAAATGGACAGAAATTTTGGTTAAGTGTGAACAGCACCATTGCCATGCAACCTCCTCAAAAAAATCCCGGCAGAATTTCGGTGAGGGGCTTAACATCGGTACGTGTGAACAAGCCTTAAACAGATTTTTCCAAATAGCAAATCGATCCAGCAACTATCATAATTATCATAAAATATAATCTGAACACGAGTGTTTTCCATGATCCTTTGCCACCAGGCGTAAAGCTGTGCCAAAGTAAATCACAAAAATTGTATTTTAATCATTCTGGGACCACCTGCTGATCAAAAAAATCTTGAAACAATTTGCATAAATTCCGTACAAAATGTTTCAATGTTGAATCATATTGAGCGCGGAGACATAAATTCACCGGGACTACATTCTGTGCCGCGTACAAAGTAATCTCGCTTCAATTTCGACGAAGTGATTCTTTATTTTAACCTGTATAAATCAATGCTATTCCAACATTGTAGCGACTGTGCTGGATGGTTTCCCAACATGCTGTTTGATCTGTGCCCTTCTCCATATGGCATGGTGTGGCCTACCTGTCAACTGTTCATTTTCCCTGTTGATCACAATTTTTTTAACATTTACCTTACGTGCAATTATGACATGAAAATTTCAAGATGAATTGTCAATGTTGTATTTACACCTTTGTGTAAGCAGACATCCGTATGGAGGTTTCCTTTACGTTTCAGTTCACAAAAATTAGACAGAAAAACCTTTACCATATTCCCACAGAACAGCCATCTCCTATTCCAATCCATGATGCTTTAAGGAGTCCAAAGTTTCAACAAGAAAAGTGTTTTTTATTCAGAAAACTACTGCAACTAAGGTCTAACTTTACTAATGAGCTTCTTATTTCCGGCTCGGAGGCAACGTTGCGTTAACCATCCCGCAGAAATTGAGGAAGTAACCGGGCGAGGGATTGGAATTGTGATTTATGCTGCTCCAAGGGGTCCAAGATGGGGATGCCCCAACTGTACCAAGTTCCTACATCGTACTACATGCAACCCACTGACAGCCCCCATCTGTCCGTCTGTCTGCTTATTTCTTGTATTCGGGGAAAATGACTGCTTTCGATTCTTTTTTTCAGATTATGACGAAAGTGTTGAACAATTTACTGTTCACTATATTCTATCAACCCTCTAATCTTTCATCGTATTGTCTCCCCCATAAAAATCCTCTGTGTAAAACAATTTGTAAAAAAAAACAAACAATATACGCATGCAAAACTGTATTTCCACAAATAATGCGCACGGGTATCCATCCTTCCCTATTCTTTTTCTTGGGTGGCAACTGGCAAGGACTGGCATTTTGGTGGTAATATTCATGGAGTTTCTCTTATGTGTCTTTTCAAAAAAAATTCAATTTCAACAGTTAATTGGAATAGCACACTGAAATCTGTCGGCTTCTAACATGGCCTATCTCGCAAAGGCTCCAATTTAAATCACTTTTGCTAATCTGTGTAATGTAACCAACAGCTGAAGCTAAAATTAAATTGAAACATTCAACAGAAAAGAAAACGTTCCACGCAATCGCATAATGTTTATTAACTCTTCAACAAAGCCAAGTATTATCTATTGGCTATTTACCATAGGTAGGTGCAGTCTGGGTAAGTACAATGTATATCAGCAAATCTAAGCAATGAAATGTCCTAATAAAATAATATATCTGAATAGGAAGAGATACTTGAGTGTAGAACGTGATGCTAAATGAATAAAAGTGAACTAACTTAGCAACTTTTTATTTCTGATTTTATCCTTTTTTGCTTTAGATTCGATGGCTTTTTTCTGTGGTGAAGAAAAACTTTTTATAAACTTTCGCAAATTCATTAAAAAGTTTAAATTTATGTATTTTCCCGAATTCTGATAGGCCCAGTGGAAAAAAAAGGTTTCAAATAGTTTTCCAGTACTCCAGTAGCTCCATCTTGCGGTGTTTTAAAAATTCAATTGGGCGACAAATAAAATTTTAAAAATCTCGCCTGAAAAGTTTCAGTGGTTTTATACGTAAATCCTGCTGGTGAGGTGGTGCTAATTTTGCTGATCTAAACCACTTTGATCAAGGAAAACTTGCCAATTATTAAATGCATAAATTTCGACCATGCCCTATGGTTTTGAGTGCGCTTTTAACTTTTTTTCGTATTTATCTTTCACAAAGTGTAAAGATCTGCCCTCAGTTGAACCAAACGCTTTCCGAACGTAATAAAATATGCTCACTGTGATATTTAATCATCTAGAATTCGCAAGATAATTTCTCTAAACAACGACATGGCCATAGAGCTAACTATGGACACGGCATGTCCTTCTGTTTCGTGACTCGGAAAAAGTTGCTGATGTGATCTGAACAAAATGTTGTTCCTAGTTTAGACTTCTTTCTTGGGCCACATTTTTGGCCTTTGTGCTTTTGAATAAAGTTAAAAAGAGAAAACGTTGTTTTCTATGCCTTCAAAATCAGAACGAGATTGTTGCTGGTTCATAATGAACGTTTTCATCTATTGAGAGATGCAGGGACAGTTCAGGAACAGGCCACCCCTGCTTCTGTGGAGGCAGGCAATCGGATATTTTGCTTATTTTTGATGACGTCATGTAAAAATATTTTGCGAAGTTTAACTCCTCTGGTCAGAATTTATCTCTTGCGCCGCAAGTAAACCGTAAGAAACAAGGCAGTTAAGAGCTTTTACTTGACCAACATTTTCCATTTAAAAACCAAAGGTTACATTTCCGTGCCCTAAATCAAGAAACAAATTGCTGTGGACCTTCTGTCCTTACGAAACAATGGACATATTTGTGTGTGATGTTTTGAGGCGTGACCAACATTGTCCGTGAATTTACCCAAAAATAAGATAGGCGAAGACTTCTTTCTTTGTTCAAAAACCACAGGCATTTGCAACGATACACAAGCGAACACTGGTGTTGCCATTTCACATTAGTGACCAATAAAATATTAATGTTTTTCCTAATTTGTCACAGAATCGTCTAATAAGATAAATTACCTGCGAAGCATGATTGAAGGATGCTTCGACTGTTTCAAAGTCTGAAGCATAAATTATTAATGGTTATGGCTGTGGACTTAGGATCAAGTGGTTGAGAGTTTAAATCATACATTCTAAATTTTTTGGGACTTTTTTGTCAAATGTGTTGATTCCAAATAGGAAATGTAATTATCAATTGTGTAAGCAACTGTAACAACAACCGACTTCATCCCTCTCCTCCCACCTCTTCTACCCAAAACAATTGATGTCCCGACCACAATTACGTCACTATGGAAACCAACCTGTTCAAAGTATTTTTATTCCTGTATATTGGGATTCAATTGTTAGAAAAGTATTTAACTAAATTCCGATGCCACCTTAAGACTTTTTCATATGCAAAAAAAAAAATCCTGCAATGGGGGATACGCCAAACATATTTTTATAATTGTGATACATAGTACTCTGAAATGAAAATTAATCCGTTGTGGACAGTAACATGCACGGAAACAAAAGATCACAACAACGGTGTTTTCGCTCTACTTAGATAACTGGACTAGATTTTTTGCTAGTTTTCCAAAATCTGCATAGGATGGACAAGTTGCCCTTTATCCCTAATCATCCTACGAATTCAGTGCAAAGGCATTTGTACACTTCATGATATAAAAATCCCCAACGATACAACAATATCCACATACACTGTGCCATCCGGAGATGTTACTTCAAATGTTTTTTTTTTGTATCATCCATTCAGACACACAACTTTTTTTTCCCACAATGGCCTTTGGTAAGTAACATAATAAGTTCATTCACACAAGGATTACTTCCATGTAAAACAAGTGTCATTGGGAGCGAATGTATTAGCTGGATAATTCTTCTTTAGGCAATAGTCTAAACATGAGCAACCGTTGCTGTCAATAAAGCTTTGACCTGTGCACGTATCCGATGGTAAAAATGCGATTCATAAATGAATATTACCATCGTGTACTCGCGGTAGGGTCTGCCAGTTACAGACCTCCCGCATGACAATTGTTATCTCAGTTCCAATCCCCTTTTCATATTCGTTAAATCTGGGGAAGACATTTGTCAACAAGATGCAAACTAATAACTCGGACCCTATATTGCAGACTCCGACGTGCTGACGACCATCGCGTCAAATATTCCATATTTCAGTCAAACTCATTTTGTGATAACTCGCTAAGCCGTTCTATGACGATATCCTGGGTTTTGTCTTCATTTCACAGCATTTTGGGATAAGGATGGTACAACAATTTTCTACGAGGGGTAAAAAATGCACCATTGTTGGAACAAGGAAAAAAAATATGTCCTATATAAGAGTCACCAAGCAAAAATTATCACAATTTTATTTTGCTACTACTTGCTGCTAAAATGGCTTCATCCTGCTCAATTCCTGAATTACACAAGTTTTAAGTTCCCTATTGGGAAGATTCACTTCTGATCTGAATCATACCTGAACCCCAAAATACAAACCCTCAAAGTAAAACAAAAGAACACAAAACCAATAAATTAAGTAAAAAGAAATCAACTGTACTTACAGAAAGCGAATTCAAAACCCTCCTGCTTTGTTTCAAAGAAATTATTCAAAAGTTGAAATCACTGGTTGATGACTCGTAGAGAGTTACCTTAATGGTTTACGCACAGGTTTTTGCCAAAAAATTTCAGAATTTTTCACACGCGAGATGAAAAAATATTATTTCACACAAAGTAGCATGTATGCAAGGTAAACCCACGCCATATGACAATGAACGAACATCGGAAAACTAAAAACAGGGTTCCCACATTTCCGGAGTGACAAAATTCCATGATATTTCCATGATTTTTCCAGGTTTTTTCAAGAAAATTCCAGGTACATTTCCAATTATATTTAGGCCCCAATTACAGTACTTTTAGATAAATGTTTACATAAAGCTTCATCCAAACATAAATGTACCATTCTTAGACTATCCAAAAATAAAACCTTCCCTTTCAGCCACATAGCATGCTAGGCACAGGGGGATGAAATGTCAACTAATAGCTTGTAAACTGAGATACTTCTTAAAGAGCTAATCAGCAAAAATAAATAGTAACATAACTGACATATTATTTTCATTCCAGAACACATAAAGCCTATCATTTTACTGAGCTCTTAAATTTTATTTCTAAAAACAATTTTATGCACAAAAAAACTTTAAATTTTAGGACTACTCAGGAGAGAACTCCTCTGTAAATAATAGTAGAATAATGGGTAACCTTGACAGGAAACACCTTTTTATATGAATAATACCAACACTGACATATTGAATATGTGTATGTAATCTAGACACCACTGCCATGCTGTCTTTCATACAAATAAAACTGGAGTATTGACAAAATCATATTGTGCTAATTATAATTACAGTTATTAACCACTTTTTTACCTTCAATAAAATATTTTCCCAGGTTTTATGTCCTTTTTTCATGATTTTTATTATTTTTTTGCAAAATGTCATGATTTTTCCAGGTTTTCCAGGTGTACTCTCATTTTTCAAGGTTTTCCAGGTAATGTGGGAACCCTGTCTTACATTTATGGTATTTTTAATGGTTGCATTACAGTTGATTTCGTTTACTTTGCATATTTATTTTGCAATAAACAGAACTTCTTTCCAGTATCTCGATTCGTGCATCGTCCAGCAGTAAAAATGATTAATAACTGGACGAAATGAGACAGTAACTGATTTCGAAACTGTATCTGGCTACGATCGTCTTTTTTTGCAAGATACACCTTGCAAGTATCCACCTCGTCCAAACTTCCTACTTAGTAATCTGGAAGAACGGGAGAAAACAATCAAGAGCCACTCAAGACAAAACAAGAAACAAAGAGTATTATTTGCCATTTTTATGGCATTCAGATAGGATACTTGAACCGCAATAACTTACTACTCTGCCATAATAAGGTATATGTAATAAAAGATGAGAAGTAATGCAGTTAATTTTACTCTCTCTCTATTGACTAGCGGTTATCTACGGCTGTTTGCTCTAAGTTTCGTCTGCAGACAACAGGAAGTTGATTGGCTTAATTATTGGACATGATCATTCTATTAATTGCTAATTGATTACTGCAATCAGTGAGTTGGTCATGATCAAATATTATCAGGGTTCCCACATTTCCAGACTGACAAAATTCCATGATATTTCCATGATTTTTCCAGGTTTTTTCAAGAAAATTC
>JBCAUG010719644.1:0-45384 GCA_038406175.1 Haplosyllis leylae | reverse complement strand
AAAAGAAAAATGGAAGTAATGGGGAAAATATTTGATATTTTAAAATGAAAAAAAGCGATTTTTAAACGTTTTGGCAGTGGAGGGTTAGAAATATGACCGGAAACCATTAGCACATAGTTGTGGTTGGTCTGTGGTTAGGGTGTAAAGGTATATTATACTGTGAAGGGGTGTAAAAAATACATGAAGTTGATTCTGAGACAGACAATTCGGGTTTAAATTTTTTTTGAAGTTAGTAGTCAATATATGAAAATGGTTTTAGTGCGAAAGAGTTAATCTTTTGAGCTAGTTTTAGTGGAATACAAGCATGTAGAAGTAAAAGTTAAGTAAAACCCAAGTTTTACTCATTTGACTTTGCTACTCAAACTTTACCCAGTATGGCTAAGACGTATCTGCATACTCGAAATGAAGTTCCTATCTCTTAAATTAATAGTTCAGAAGTTATGGCCTGACACACACACACGGGTAGACTCGTCTGAAATTATTACAGACCACGCACGTAAGGACTTACACCCATGTCTGTGATTCTGTTCACAAGGGGAGGCCGGACCGTGAGCCACCTGACCTGTGCCTCCATTCCCAGACTATGAACCACTTGGCCTGTGCCCACCCCTCACCATGAGCCATCTATCTAACCCACACCCACTCACTCCCCCCCCCCCCCCGGCTGGGGCTGGTCCAGAATGAGTCACCTTACCCACCCCCAACGAAGATCTAGTCTAGAACGATCAGCAAATGACCTAAACCCCCCCCCCCCTGGCTAGGGCTGGTCTATGATGATCAGCAAGTCTAGAGTGATTAGTAAGGACGTGGGCTGTGGTCGGTATGCCTCGTAATGTTAATGCGAGGTCTTTCTTGTTTCTTGTCCGCATACGTGGATTACGGGAGCGCCTAAACGGATATTCCCTCGATGCAAACGTTACATTCTAATGAACACATACTGGAAATTTCCAACGCTAACAGGGAAATAATCCAGTACAGCCAAACCGTAATACCACTCGATTTTCATACTATCAATAAAAAAAGTACATCAGATCTACGTACCACATTTTCAAGAGGTTGTGAACCAAAAGCCTTGAAACTATTGGAAGACTGACTTGGTTTCCCAGGAGTTACACACAACACGATAGCTTGCTGTCCAACTCTTGTCGTGTATTCTTCTATAGTAGCTTTCAATTTTCGAAGTAACCTGGTCTGTTGTCGTTTTCTGATCGACGGATTTGTTTCAAAGGAATGAGGTCGTTTCCTCTTTTTGCCAGTCGCTATTGCTGCAGCGGCAGCCATTCCAATGGGACCTAAAAAGTATAAATGCACAAATCTCGATCAATCAACAGTTGGGGTACACAAGAGGAAATTTACATGGGTAATAAGTAACTGGTCATAAATTTGTTTCAGCCCTATAAATTCCAACGATGGATGGTACTTGTTGAGGGTCAGCCGTATGGTAAGCGTAATGGTTAGCATTTAAACCGGACACTACTGTTACAGTGCATTCACACTGTCCGATTCCTATTCAGGTAAAGTGTACGATTCTGATAATATTACTGTACATTTCTATGGAACCCATATCAGAATCGGAAGCAAAATAGGAATCGGATCGGTCAGTGTGAACACACCGTTACGGTTATGGTACGGCTCACCATCAACAAGTACCATCATGTACCTGCAGCTGCGAGTTGAGCTGTGACTTCATCATGGACAGCATTCCCCAGCAGATCACTGTCATCAAATGTCGTACTTTCTGGCGAGCTGGGCTCATCGCTCATGGCATCAGACATCATTGTGCCGCTTATATTTATCTGCCCAGTCGTGACAATAGAACCTGGTTCTGAATTCATCATCACCCCGGTTTTTCAGTAACTGGCAAACTGAAATAAGCCCTACAAACACAGGCAATACCTTGATGTTGTTTATTAGTGTTAGTGAACAACAGTCAATTTGGAGGCTAATCGTCCGTGGCCATATCCCTAAATGTACGTGGACAAGTTGAAATGTATACAATATTGCAAATAGCCATTATTAAAATTTGTAAACACCTGCAAATCAGAAGATAAAACATGAACGAAAATACTAACATATCAGTGACATGACTCCCAGCAGCCATCTTGAATTTGACAAATACGGTATATGGCGGGATGATGCATCGCCATTTCACTCATTTTTGGGCACTTTTCACCGTTTTTGTGTCATTTATTTTGTTTCTGTCATAATCTGGCATCCTCGTGCAAAACATAAACAAATTGCTGAGGACTGAAATGCGCAAACGCCAGAATAGTTGCGCACGCTCGCCAAGACAATGCGCGTGCCCAGTGTGGTGAGAGGACCCAGAAAACAAGTAAAGGCGACAGAGTTACATTTGACAAGATTTTCACCACTGTAATACCTCTATATCGTCTCTTAAGTAATAAAATAAGCAAGATACACAAGCAAAGACGCTACAGGGACTAAATTTAGTTGGTTTACTCACCACAAGGCCACTATTTTAGCGGGCTCTTCCTGGTTGGGGTGCTGTTTTGAAATTTTTCAATATGGCGGCCAGAATAGCTCTGGCCACCTAGCGTCATTTACTAGAACGAGAACATTTGACTTGATCCAGAAACAAATGTTTTGTGGGCTGACGTATAAATTGTCAAGAAAAAGTAGAACCCGTTATGCTCATCGAATAAACTTGTGATTAAGAGTCTATTCAACCCAATTAGGGATTGCAGAAAAATGGATCGGGTCCACATCATGGGCATTACACCACCCTGGAAGCATGGATGGATCTTCAGGGTTATTGAGCGAAGCCTCCAAGTGAAGTCTGAACTCCGGACAAACTGCCCAACTCAACACATGACCCACCCTTTTCTTTATGCAAAAGACTACAAAACATTGGTGGCGTTTAGGGTGTCTGACAACATTTGACATTTCTTTGAAAGTTGGCGCTTGGCACCTCAGGGAGAAAGTCTGCTGCCTCTTATTCAAACTTGGAAAATATTTGATCTTTGCGCTTTCATTAAAACCAATTGTTTCTGGTCATTCCCCGTGTGAATACATGTATTTTTAAATACCAAAAAAAATATCAAATTCAAGGTGCCTCTCGCTGTCCATAGAACCTAAAAAGAAACGAACGCAACGGCGGGAGCAACTCCACCAGGGCATTTCTTAAATAGTCGGGGGTATTTGTGCGCATCAATAGCTCCTTTGTATGCAAGACCATCATTTTGACTGGCATTACCATTTAATGAAGATGTTACTAGTCTCTTCTTCACAAAATTTTATTCTATTTTGATGAAGGTAATGTATATTAGTCTGAATATCAGTAAAGATTTTGCAATTGTAGTTAAATATTCCCAGATCTGCTTTATCGCTCACACGACAAGGAGATTCCGACTTTCTACAAAAACAACCGTAGAACAGGTATGTCCAGATTGCGATATGAAATATATTTGGAACACAAGTGAGCAAACCTCTATTACAAGACTGCATCTCACCTTCAACACACTCGCGGCCTTTTACAAATGAGGTGACCAAGTCCCTGAACGTTCCTCTTGGTTTTTACCACCAGTCCATTAGAGGGGTTTGAGTCCGACTGTCCCTCATCTTGTAAAATTTACTTCACAATGTGTAATTATTGTACAAATAAACTATTTATCTTCTTGAAAACATTAGATTTATACCAAAAACTTTTGAAAAAGTATATATCAGGAAAAAATGCTACTCCTTCACTCATATCACAAAATAGACAAATGTAAATGTTTTCACTCAAAACTGGCTGCTGGTGGTATGTGGTCAGTTAGTATGTGTACATCCCCAATCAACTAAACTGCGGGATGTAAACCTCTCAGTGACTGATATTAGGACTGCCCAATTCAGTAGCACACAACTTTAGTAAATTTTTACCGCCCGCGTACGTTGTACGACGGGAAGGTAGTGTTTTCACAGGTGTCTGTCTTCCCACGGGGGGGGGGGGGGGTACAGTGAGTACTTGCTACGTGGCGGGTGGTATGCCTCTTGCGTTCACGAAGAAGGACTTTCTTGTACCATGCTATTTTGAATGAGTTGTGCGAATTAATTTTTATTCAAGGCACGGGATATGGGAACTCTCCAAGAACTTCGACTACGGTTGTCTTTTCTTCAGCAAACTATAGGAGAAATCGTACAACAGTTCAGACATTTAAAACTTACATCAGATGAAGTTAGTAACTGTTTGAACATTTTAGACAACGCAAAGGTAAGTACAGTCCTGAAGACAATATGTTGGGCAAGCATTGTCCCATTCTTACATTGTCTCTTACCAGTCTTCTCCTTTTGGGAAAGTAATATTTGTTAAGTAACTAAGTAAAAGACAAATGAAACTTGGCTCCCAAGTTTTGGAAACTAACTGCTAACGTTTCCTTTTCAGGGTAAAGTTGAAGTGGTTTTGGAAGCCTTAAGAGACATCGCTTATGCTGCTAAACCAGAGAGAAGAAAAACTAAACACTCGAAAGCGAAAAGTGTCAGTTCAAAGGATTCTGATATTAAAATTAAAACCGAAAATTCATTTGAAGACGATGACAGTGCATCGTTTGACGAAAAACTTTTGGAAAATGACAAAGAAGTCGATGGATCCATAAATCAGACCAATGTTGCGGTGTGTTATTCTCAAATGTAGACATGATTAGCTCAGTTCTTAGTTACGAAATGTGTACAATTCTATTTTGTACAAAGTAGATTGTAGGTTCTACTCAAACATACCCCTGTCCTGTTCGGAAGGGGAGGGTGCCCCTATCTGCTCGGGGTATCCTGGCTGGTGTACCCCCACCCCACTCTGTAGGACTTGGGACAGGACCAGGGGTCCCCCTCTCCTGGCTGAGGTATCCCCCCGGAAAGGACCTGGCACCAGATACTGCAGTACCCTCTCTCCCTGTGAACAGACAAACAAACTGAAAATATTACCTTCCCTCGTACTTTGTACGCAGCGGTAATTAGGAAAGTTCCCAACGTGGTTTATGATCATGATGCAACGTTGTGTTTTTGTAGGATAACAACGACGACGGCAATGAAGATTCCTTGAATGTATCTGGAAGTGACAACGAGGGAGACAAATCCCACCTGTGAGAACCACTCCAAAAAACTGACTGCGATTTAATTAATTTGAGAAATTGTGTTGGTGGTCTTTTGTTATTTTATATTATTTTCACTGTCTGTCTTTAAACGTTAACTTTGTTTTTCAGAAAGTGCAAACTGTGTGAAAAACGATTCACAGACCAAGATAAATTGTGCAGGCATGAAAACCGCTGCTCCAGTGAAGCGAAGCCCTTCAATTTACTTGTATGTCCCATCTGCGACCATCAGTTTAACAAGTAATTGGTTCCATTGACTTGTGGCGTTTCTCTTTCTTGACAGTTCTTTGCTTTTATTGTTACTTGATGGGTTGAATAACAAAGAATCGAGAATGAGACATTAAACTGAAGAGAAAAAAAAATTCACAGTGGTCGGCAACTGTCAATCATCGCTCCCATGAAACATGTGTGGGGATATGCAGTCTCGTAGTTAAAAACGATTACTCAAAACTAGCAGAAAATAAAGATTCGATGGAAAAGGCCATTCTACAAGCCGCCGGTGATATGTAATTCAAAGATTTTGACAAGTGAGAATTGTGGCTAAGATATCGAGTTTACTTTGCTTGTAGACGAGACTCACTGAGGAAACACATGGTGGGATGTCAGGCCAGGCATCAGGTAATTGTGAATGGATTTCATTGTCTTTGAAGATTTTCTTATTGAGAACAAATGAAATACACGTATTGAAAAGAAATAATAAAATGTTCAGTTATACTCAACAAATGTTCATTCGTGCAGCATGTATGTGAAGAATGCACTCGAACCTTCAGAAACGAAAAGGACCTTGGTAACCATTTGGAAGACCATTCTGCTGGAAGGTTAATTCATAAATGCAAAGTAGGTCAAAGCGATTTTTTTCCAATCAGAATCTTAGAGGCACAGAAGTATGATTTCAAGTAATTACAGAAATGGCTCTGTATGTGAAAATGTAGCAGATTATTTGTGAAAAATGTGGAAAAAAATCGAATACTGTTTTCTTGTATGTTTTTTTATTTTGGTGTGTTTCACTTGAGATCTATCTACAACACTTTCAATGTGAACATAAGACACAGGGTTCCCTGAGAGAAGTTTTCCAGTCATGCAAAAGTCAGGGAATTTTAAAATTATACCAGAAAGTCCAGGAAAAGTTAGGGAATTTTGGTTGAGTCAGGGAAAAGTCCGGGAAAATTTCATCAAAAAATAATAAACAATAATTTGCAAAGTAAATACAAAAACAGTTATATTTTGCCATATTTTTGTTAATATTTGATTCCAGATGGTGACAAAATGTGAGTCATCACTGAATATTAGGGCCAAAAGTAACATTTTAAAACAATTCAGTTTTAGCTTCCTGTTATTGTAAGCTCATTTGGAATAATCAAGTTTTTTGTGTTTTGAAGTCTTTTGAACGTCAGGGAAAAATATAAGAAATACTGGAAAAGTCAGGGAATTTCTTGAGAGGAAAAAAGTGGGAACCCTGACGACAGTAAAGTAAAATGTAATGGTTATAACCGTTCTTTAAAATGATGATTCTTACAAGTGCACCATTTTGCCTTTTCAGTTGTGTGGAAAAGCTTATGGCAATCAAAAGGTTCACTGGCAACACAGGCAAAGTCATGAGAATTTAGCATGCAACATTTGTGGTAAGGTTCAAAAATTTCGAAGTTGATCTGGTGACTAAATTACCCGATTTTGCACGTAGCAATACGGACCGTGTGTATTTGTCCAAAATAAGAAGAAATGCAACGTTTTAATTAACAGCTTCTGTGTAATCAAAAATTATCATTTCGAATACATGTCCAGTAATTAAAATAAAGAAAGTACTACGACACCAACTTTCTTTTGGGTCATCTTTATTTTGTAAATGGTATAATTTTCGGATTTGCAACCTTGGTTTCATTGTAACTTCTCCAAAAAACAAATCATTTGGCTGTTTTAGGCAAGAGCTACAGGTCAAGTTATACCCTAAAGAAACATCTATTGGTATGTCAAGAACGAAGTCCCTTCACATGTCCAACATGCAACAAAGACTGTCAAACCCAGGAAGCCCTTGAGAAACATGATAGGTGCGTAAACAATCATTGTGGTGATGAAAGTTGTAGATTCTGATGCGTCGTTTGGTTCGGTCTTTACAAATTAGTGCGTAACAATTTGGAAACCATTATAGTTTCTTTAAATTTGAGAATGCAATTTTTTAATCCTACAATCGTTTTGCCGACCATGTACGAAGTGCGAGGGAAGGTAATGTTTTCACTCGTGTCTGTGTTCAAGGTTGACCACTCCCCCCCCCCCCCCCCCGGTGCCGCCGGCAGGTGGAATAGGGATGGGGCGGGGGTCGTGGTCGTTATTGCCTCGTAATGTTAATGGGAGGCTGTAATATTTTATTTGTTATTTCTTTCAGAGTCCACGCCAAAACCATGCGATTTGTGTGTACAATTTGTACAAGGCGCTTCAAAGCAAAAACAAACTTACGCATCCATTTAACGAATCATATTGCACATGTTAACAATACTGTCAAAAACGATGAAGAAATGCTGCTAGGAGAAGAAGATGAGCAAGGTAAATAAGTTAAACGTAAGCAAATCTCGATCGTTTCCTTGCAGACATAAAAATCACTTATCCTTTCATAAAATTGTTTATGTAAATCATCTAGATGCCCAGGATACCGGAGACAAAAAGGACAATAAAGACGGGATTATTTCTAAAGAAACTGGGGGGACGGAGAGTGAAAGAAGTACAACAGACTTGACTGAGTGTAAGTCAGATGTTTGCCGAATTACACAATCAGGTAAGCACAAGAATGTGTGCATGAAATACTAGTTAATTATAAAAAATGTTTACGGAGTTTAAATTTCGTTTCCCACGCTCTCCAATGACCTCGAAAGTGGTATATTTTTTATAAGTTTAAAAAATTATCCAGGAAATGAAGAGGGTGAGCCTGGGAATGATGCTGAACTTTGTGAGGAAAAGTCAAACATAAAGAGCCACCAAACTAGATTTAAAGTGGAGACGAGGAATGGTAATAAATTTTACTTAGGTCAATTGTTGGCAATTTTCAAAATTGTAGACGAGGCTTACGAAAATTTGATATGTTAAACATGCAATAAAAAGATTTAGATGGAATTAAATTACACTTCACCTGTTCTCATTATAATTTCAGCCGGTAAAAAAGTAAGAGTACTGGAGAAAAGAACCATTGCTTCCTTGCGAAGCAGAATAATGAAGCAAAGAAGCATAGCTATCAAGAAAATTCCTTATTCGTTCTTTGAATGTGGAACATGTGGACAGGGCTTCAGCAGCAGAAGTCAGTTAATTGTAAGATTCTATTCAGATCACTTTGGTTTATATATTTTCCCTTTGCATTGAACTAGTACTTCTTAAAAGACACTATTTACTTTTATTAT
Source organism: Haplosyllis leylae (assembly GCA_038406175.1). NCBI lineage: Eukaryota > Metazoa > Annelida > Polychaeta > Phyllodocida > Syllidae > Haplosyllis > Haplosyllis leylae. Next base: position 36,920 of record JBCAUG010719644.1, on the reverse strand, counting down.
TGCAATACAGATTTACAGTTTGTACTTTTGTTTTGTGTTTAACACAGGCGCATCGTAAGAAGGCCCATGCTAACGAGAAGCCCCACAGGTGCACACTTTGTGACAAGACTTTCAAAATTAAGAGCCAACTAGACATCCATATCCGCCACAATCATACTCATGAAAGACCCTACAGATGTGATGTATGCCCCAAAGGTATTAAGATCACCTGTTTAGTAATGATTCAGTAGTATTTATACTGCAGTGGCCATAGTTATATCATTAAATTTCTTATTTCAAGCAGTGGCCATAGCTATATTATTAAATTTCTGATTCAAGCATTTCATCAATCCGGTGCTTACAAATATCACAAAGAAATGCACATCAAGCAATTATCAGGAGAACGTGAATACCAATGTACTACCTGTGGGAAGAAATTTCTCCTCAAACGATACCTCCAGCAACATATGGTTCGACACAATAGTCAGTATTAATCATTTTCACATTACTGCCCCCGCCTTTCTTTATTATAGTACATGTACAACAAAATTTAACATCAGCATTAAACACAAATTGCAGACGCCGATCAAAGTTTCGTTTGCAGTCAGTGTGGCAAGAGTTACAAAACAAAAGGTGGCTTAGAGAAACACGAAATCGATCATAGTGAAGTCAAGCGTCCCCATCAGTGTCAAATTTGCAGTGAGTGTTCAAGTAGATGTCCGAGTGCAGGGCACAATATATTAATGTCTGCACACTGCTTTTTATCGCCCGCATTCGGGAGGATGCGGGAAGGTAATGTTTTTACACTCGTCTGTCTGTTCACAGGGGGCGGGGTACCCCATGGTCTCTGGTCCCCGGTCTTTGTATGGTATTTGGTACTAGGTCCCCCCCTAACAGGACAAGGGGGGGTACCCCCACCCCAAAGAAGCAGGACGGCTGTGCGGCGCGGGCGGTATGCCTCTTGCGTGCACGTGGGAGGACCTTGCTGTAGTTCATTAGAAATTCTTTCCGCATCAAGAAATAGAAATAAGGTCTTTAATAGTTTCACCCATTTTTCAGACAAGGGCTATTTTTCCAAAAAACACCTGGTGGATCACATCAGATCCCATACAGGTATGTAACCATTATTATATCTAGGTTATGCAATCGAAATATTCACAGTTTGCAGTACCAATGGTTTCTTACAGTGCAGTCATTTTATATTCTTTTCTTTTCAGGAGAAAAGCCATTTCAGTGCAATCATTGTGGAAAGTGTTTCCCTCGTAAACGCACGCTAGTAGAACATGAAATGATACACACCGGTGAAAAACCTTACAAATGCTCTTTTTGTGACCAGTGTTTTGTTCGACCTTTCATGCTTCGAGGTAAGTGCCATTTCAGTATGTTAAATTGTCACCATTATGTGACGAAGCTATTGTATTGATATTGACACATTGATCTATTCATGGAAGCAAAATTCAAATCTGTCATTTGTAGCACATGAATCAAATTACCACACCGGAAAACCCATATTCCCCTGTAAGATATGTGGCCGTAACTTTGGTGTATCACAGGCGCTGAACAGTATGTTTCTATTTTAATAGTCTTTCTACTTGCAATTTTATCGAAATTAATCGTCATAAATACATTGAAATAAAAAAGTCACTGTTACACTGGTAATATTCAACGTTGGTGTTTATCTTTCGGATTAAATCTCACAAGGCATCTTTACATTTTCAATTGACCGGAACCATTTTTTTGGAACTCATCAAAAACTAACTCGACCAACCTCAATATTTCCTTCAGTGAACAGTGATCATGCCAATATCGACTTTGTTTTTTTAAGAAAGAAGCATCGAAACTTCAGTAAAAACTAATTAGCCACTAAACAACCAAACGAAATGGTGTTTGGTATGTCTATTATTGGATAATTGTTACAGAACACATGGAAACTCACAAAGAAAGACCAATCTTGAAATGTCCTCATCCTGGATGCGACGTTACAGTCAGAACAGAAAAGGGCCTCAAAGGTCATATCGATGGTGTTCATGGTGACGGAAAGAAATTTAAGTGTACCTATTGTGACAAGAAGTAAGATGTCTCAACTAATGTTCACAAAAAATGTTAATTCTTACTCACGTAAAAAAGGTTGAAAATCTTTGCACGTGCAAACCGGTTCTAAATTTACTTTACTGTATTTTAGGTACAAAGACAAGTATTCGTTGATGTTACATGCTAGAGTACACACTGGTGAGAAGCCGTTTAAATGTGCAACGTGTGGAATGCTCTATACTCAGGTAATACACATCCTCTATGTTTTATTTCGACGTATGAATGTCATGTATTTAATGCTGCTCACTTAAGTATTACACGACTAGATTGTTTCAATATGAAGAGACTGATACCACACTGGGTCCACTTACGAGTTCAAATTTTAAAAGCATCCGGCCAAAACAAGCAATTTATTTGTGTTCTTGATAACGCGGAAACGAGTCTATATTACAATGAGTGCCGTTTAAAAACAACACATTATTATTATGTATTGAATTACTCGTTTTAAACGGGACACAGTGTTCTGTGTTGGTTATTTGTGCGTCGATTAATTCCATATTTCAATGTCTTTCAATGCCATTTTTTTTTCTTTTTTACAATCTAGGCAAATCCATTGAAGCGCCACTGTGAGAGTAAAGGACATGTACCGGTTAGTTTGATTGATCCCGCAATAAAGCGCCGTGTTGCACCCATTCTGTTCAACGGTGAAGTCACACAGACTTCAGAATCAGCACAAAATGCAAGTGGTGGAACAGACGCTTCAGGGGGACAAATGCTTCCACAGGCTGACAGAACAGAAATAAGTACCAGTGAGCCGCAAGTGCCAATGCCAACTGTTGACAATTTAGGAGACCCGGATTTGCCATTGGTGTATGCGCCACATGCACTGCCTAGTTTACAAGGTACATTTCCTCCTCCTACACTTCCACTGCCAGAAAGTCTGCAGCAACAGACCCATCAGCCTGGCGGTGAAGAACTGCAAGACCAACAGCAAATAGTTAGCAGCCAGGAATTACAACGACTGGAATCTCAAACTATTGACAGCGGTGCTCTTGGTATTTATCACCCAACCTTGCTGCCGAGTCACAGCTACATGACCTTGTAAGGTTTTAAATATTATTAAGTAGTAATGTGGTGCTATTATTTTTAATTATGAACAGAACATTTTTGTAATGAAATGATATCCTGACATCAATTCAAATTCATTTTAACATTTCACACATAAAATTTCAAGTTTACAAAATCAGAAGGAAATCGTGGGATCAAAATAAAATTTATTGTAATATATCATAATTTTGAAAAAAATGTTGAGAGTCTTTACTTTGAAATTTATGTTTGGGGAATTTGTACGCTTTGTATCAATAAAACTGTCTAGTCTGGAAAATGACATTGATTCTATGTCTTAATATATTCCAAAAATAATTGTTACTTGTATCTGCAACGTCAATAAGCGACAACAAAACTGTCTTCATTTAACCAAATTAAATCTTGCTCATGTAAATGATTGCACACAAAATAAAACCATTTGCATACCTTCAATTCCAATATAACGACCATTAGAGTTTTTCACAAACTCTCCGCAAAAAGGAATTCCGACAACTTTGGTTAGCTTTGCCATGAAAAATCAAACAGTCCAATAAAGTGTCTAACCTTAAAATGTACTTCTGGTGTTACCCCTTGATTTCTAATTTCATATTTACCATGAAAAATCAAACAGTCCAATAAATGTCTAACCTTAAAATGTACTCCTCGTACACCCCTTGATTTCTAATTTCATATTTACTGACATCAGTCAGTGCAAATAAAGAAAAAAATTGCAAATACATGGCAATACAAAGCAGGCCCAACTTTTTGTGCTTGTGAAAAACTCAATTGGTTCAATGCATGCAAAAATAGAGGTTTCTGAAATACGATTTGATCAGTTGTTTGTTTTGAATACGTGTATAATTTTAATGAATTATTATTTGAAAGCTCTGACATTTTCTCCTTGATATGCAAAGATTTGACATATGATAATTTACAAAATCAAATTAAATGGAATCAATTGAAAAGTAAATAGATTGAATCATGAAACAAAACTTTATACATTTCAGAAAACCTCGTTTGTGTAAGAAATTTATGATTTGATCTCTACTTAATACCTTGTTCGTAACACTATCCCCAGTTTTATATCTAGTCATCCACCCCAAGCAGTGTAATAAGCATCAACGGTACAATAAATAAAATACAAAAATATACGAATGTAGAAATGATAGCCAGTTAACTGACTTGTGGAAATTATGTAATGTGGCTGTATACATACACAAATACAAAAAGAATTGGTACCTTAACTTTCATCATTGACAAACTTTTCAGTAATGGCAAATGAAGGCACAAAAAATATTCCTCTCATAAACACCAGCAGAGCGGCTGGACCTAAGCAGTGGTGTAGTGAATCTATGATTAGGAAAAGGCATAGAGATGGAAGATTCGGTACTTTACCTATTTCACAAAATTCATTTCCTTCATTCGAGTTTTTCTATAATTTAACATTTCCTACCAAATCCTGCCAGCATTGACATTCAATGAACCGCAACCATTCAATGTCAATGCTGGCAGGATTTGGCAGAAAATTACGAATTATGCAAAAACTATTGCGTTCATACAATTCACAAAGCGTGCAATCATATTTTGTGCAAATTAAAAGTGACATAAATTCGTTACAATCAATTCGTTTTGAAATGTTTTCAACTATGGAATAACCGATACATACGATTTATGGGCTCATTCAACGGACTTGGATACTTGTCCAGTGACGGGGCCCTGTCCTGAAAATGGGCACAGTAGCCATTTAGCTACAGTCCAATCCAGAGAGAATCCCTCTGGATCGGGATCCGAACAGATATCCATCTCTGTCCATGCGAATAAGCCATAATAATGATATGGGTTCAAATACACTGTTCCCTTTGATTATGTTGTTTTGAAAGACGACTGTCACGGCAGTCAACAATGTTTTCCCTCATTACAAATATGTACAAGGTATGAAAAAATCCCTTTTTTCGGAACTGACTTTCCAGCAAGGGCAGGTTTTACATTGGAAACCAACCCAAAGGACCAATTATAGTAGCTGCAAACATTTTACATCTGCACTGGGTACCACTTATAACAAGTATCCAAGTAAAACTAATTGATTTCTTTTCACCAAAGTCATTGACTGCACCCTTTTGCTCACTGTAAGCGTAATTTAAAGCCAAAATTCTGTTTGGCTGTAATGCCGAGCAGTGAGTTTGCGAAAAGCTATTGCATCCTTCAATTAAACCCATCACTTCAGGGAATATTGTGTCTTCTATCAAATGCATTAGATTTGCCATTTCTGGCTACGGAATGTTGAATATCAGCTGTGTATCACAGTGAGAAAAACATTACAAATTAACTTTATGGCCATTTCCAATATAATGTCGCCATTAAATGGCATAGATATGTGTTAAAAAATTAACAAAGATATCAGCAAGCGCAGATTACAGAAACCAATCAGAAATTACCATAGTTTGAAGCTATTTGGTATCATGACCATTTGTTCAGGCTGATACTTCTTGCATTTATTGCACATTATTGTAACAAAATCATCAAACACAACGCCCAATAGCCTTTCTTCCCATTTCTAGGCCTGTTAACATGATACATACATCCCATAACATTTGAGTTATCTGTGTCGCCACATTCGGTGACTCAAAACAAGATTACTCTTGCATCCCATCTTTGTACAAACCAAACCCATGAAATAATAAATTGTTCTGAAAGAAAATCTGGCATTAAATGCTGATTTTGGTTCAAATTCTAAAGGACGGTTGTCCATTATTCAATAAACATTTATCAAAACATAATGGTAACAAAAAATTGAAAATAACAGTATCTTAAGGATCATAACATTCTTTTAAAAAAACAGATGTGACGGCCGCATCCATGTGAACATTGCAGAGTTTGTGTATTTTATATAATTTGTGGCATAAAAAGTGTAAAAAAAATTCAGTATGACTCTGTCAGTGTTTTATTTTTCAATCCGTCCTAACATCTAGGACTTCAGTATCGGTGGATCTTCGTCGTTTTCATTGACAGCATCTACTAGTGGTTTCTTCACTTCTTCAGCAGCTACGACTGGAGCTTCCACTTGTGGTTTCTTTTCAATGTCGGCGGTTGAACTGGGAGTCTTCACAGGCATCAATATGGCACATCTACAAATAAAGTTGCCTGTGAACACGGTGCAGTAGAATTTACCTTGCCTTGTTTTTGGTAAAATTTCAAAAATAAATCTGCCAATAATTTGAAAGATTCAAACAATGAGAATAAATTTGTTTTGTGTCTGTGATACCTTTCAAGTTCAAAAACACTGCCAAAGTACAAATTACAATTTGCCAAAGTACATATTACAATTTTCCGAAATTAATTTGCTGTGTCTTGTTTTGATTCAATTTGATTACCAACCACGCACGTAGTACGACGGAAGTAATGCTTTCATTCTTGTCTGTTAATCTACCCAAGGGGGAGGGGGCGACTACTTCCCACATCCGAAAGGAGGGAGGGGGTCCCCATCCTCAGCACGAGGAATAGGGACAGGGGCCACGGTTGGTATGCCTTGGAATGTTAAAAGAAGACTCTCTTGTGTTTATGGCATTTTCTTTTCATTACTATGAGTTCTTTTGATTTTATTTCATTTCATTATTTCTATTTGAAGCGTTTTCTGTGCTTTTTTTATTTCACTAAAAATGACTTCTTGAAAGAAACTTCAAAACAAGACAGTCTCCCATATGACCCAATACCAACCGTGGCTCCTGACCTAGACTTGCTGATCATGCTAGACCAGACCTAGCTGAGGGAAGGGGTGGGAAGGGGCAGGCCATCCTTTCTGCCTGGGCCTTCCACTGGTTGTTCTTCCATGATCCTAGAGTCGTAGGGTCACCCTGTCCAGGTTGGAGTGGGTAGGGTCATCCTGTCTGGGAGGAGGGGGGGGCTGGGGAAAGTGGGAGCAATCTGTGGACTGACTCTCCCCCCCCTTCCCCATGAACAGAATCACACACACGAGTGAAAACATTACCTTCCCTCATAATACGTACGTGGTCGGTAATGATTAAATGTAAAGTGTACATAAACCAAATCAGTCAAAAAGTCAAACTAATATGTAAAATCTCATAGATATTTATGAGAATGGTCAATCTGATGTTTGGTTAATTACGGGCAGATTTTAAATTTCGCTGTTGTATCTCGTAACTTTGTTTACAATCCTTTCACACAGTACTCATCAAGAAAGCAACAGAGGAATGTGGTACTAGTCATCTTGCATCTTGGTTTCTTTAAAAACTATATTATTAAAGCCATCCGTTGAAAATCTCTAGGAATTCTGATACCCAGTGCCAAAATCTACCATTTTACATGCAAAACTAATTTGGGTTATTTTATGCCCTGAGCCAGTCTAATGGAGACGCATTAATCCACCCGAGCCTGCACACACGCACGTAAACGTAAACACAACTCAACTTTCACAGTAGAAACTGACCAAAAAGGATAGACTGCTAGCTTTCACTGGCCGTACCACCTATTACTACATGGGTTATGCTGAAAATAAAATATAACATTCGCCAGAATCTTCGAATGAAAACTGTCCTAACTTACGCTTTAAAAATGTCCTCATTACCAGGTAAGTTGAGAATGGTAAACTTAGGGAAAGATATTTATGACTGTAGTTCGGAAGGAATTGTCGGTAATTTTGTATGGTTAGAGCGCATCCAGTTCCACCAATCTAAAAGCCTTACAGACTAAGGAGGCCTTAGAAATTCCTATAAACCACTTGCCCCATATCATTCCTTATAATTAAACTTAAGAAGTATTTTGTTTATTATTTTGAGAACACGTTACGACCAAACACTGAAGCACAGCATTAAAACTGCGGAAGCTCCCTCACTACATTCGGGTTAAATTGAATTCATTAGTGGTCCAACAGCATCAATTAAAAAGAGAAATTTAATATAATCTTCCCTTTGAAGGAAACTTAAAAACTGCATAAGCCATTATTTGGAATGTGTAGGAATTTGATACCCAGTGCCAAAATATGCGCTAAACTAAATTTTGTCCAGCATTACTTTCTTTACATTTTTTTAAATTCACTACTTCTGTTTGATGTTCTTATTTTTTTAAATAAACCCACACACCCAAAAAAATTTAAATTGTGTAAAGAAAGAACTTTTCCCTTTTATTAAAGGACCTATATGCGAAAGGCGTAAACTCCTTTTATCAACAAATTTTATTTTTCAGTTGCATGGAAAGGATTCCGAAGAATAGGTATGAACATAACCTAATCCCATTATCCAGATGACTGAAGGCAACTGAACAGTAAGTAAAATCCAGGGAAAACTTCATAAGTATCTGCAAAAAATCCTTACATAATAGACCACAGCACACAAAATGATGGTAGTACACATTTCAAAACTGGACAACCAGTTTTATATTTGTACTGTCCAACAGATATGAAATCCGAAATACTATACCAATTCTTACCAACGTTAATCATAATGTTCATCTCGAGTTATCCTACATAAAGAGCACTACGTTAAAGAGCTGGAAAATTTGATGACTAAAGACGTAAGATATGTCCTTACCAAAGAGTTCCATTGAGTTTTTTTTTTATAAAAAAAGGGAACTTTAAGAAATAAAACATGGCTGATTTCTTTTTACAATTCGTTTCAGTTATCTGAGCTGACCCATCAACGATAAGACAGGGATAAGCACAAGCTTAAAATGTCAACCCAAATCCCAAGATTCAAACTCTTTGATAAATTTCATTACAAAAAATTAAAATAAGAAATAAAAAAACTGCGATGCCCCGAACAAACTTGGAAAAATTGCCTGCACGACAATAAAAATGAAAGCTACTAAAATGTTTTGTTTCATTAGGGCTCAACTGAGTAAGCCAAGCGAAGGTGGGAAGCTGTGCTACAAAAAAGCAAAGCAAAGAAACTCATGTGATCGGTGCAACCTACACGTCAGTGTTTAAATACTTTTCGGCAAATTTTGCAAAATGATGACACCAGACATTTTCCTAGTGTTTTACACCACACCACACTGGGTCCCATTCAAAACGAGTAAAAAGATGCTAAGGAAATTTCTCACTGGAAGCGGGTGTTCATTACAACCAAAACTTTTCAATAACTCTAGCACAAGCAATTTGTACGCTGTAACCAGGAGATCCGGTGCAACTTGTTTTAATTTCTGACACCACTCGAAGTGGATATAACAGCACAGAAAAGAGAAAGATTTATTAGTAGAAATACGATTTATTCATCTTGAACCAATGTAAAAGTTTACAACAATACATCACTAAAATAAATACGGGAATGCCACCAGTTCATTATCACATTCTATTTCGTTGTATATTTTATCGGAACAAATTGGCTAAGGTTTCCTGACGTCTCAATACAAATGTCAAGGGAAATAAATAGGGCTAAGATGTTAAAATAAAATTTATTTAAACTATTTTGTCATTTAACGTTTTGATTGGCTTTTTTCTGAGAGCATTTTGTAGGAATCCAAGTGAACACAAATTTCCATGTCCTTGTCTTTGTAAAAAGGTCAGAAATTATTCTGGAACTTATTTCTCCAAAGATATGCTGTATTTTTTTCAAAAACTTTAAGCAAATGAGACAAGATTGTCAATATTAAAATGAACAATAAAGGTCATCGTGACCTAGTAATCACAACATTCGTAAATGTGATGAATGTCGTTATTACAAATTAAGTCTTTAATCTTCTTAATCAATTTAAAAGTATAAACTTGCACTCAATTCCCACGTTGTGATCATCCAGTCATTAAAGTCAACAGTTGCGATAAAATCACTTTCCATGATCATGATGATTCCTCAAAGGAAGTCTTTTACTCAATTAACTAAATTATGCAACACTTAAATAAAACTGCACGTGTTTAATTCTGCACCCAAGTTTCTTTTGCTTAAGTATCCACGATTCTGTCCTCAGCCCAGCTTAATTTGAAATCAGTAGTACCTGATCTAGTTATTCACCAAACCCGAAAAAAATAATTCTCAGAAAATAGTGTTAGCAGCGAGAAAGATAAGAGGTGTCCGCAGTAACCCATTAATGAAGATTAAAAGCAGATAGAAGAGCAGCAGTCCGGTGCTTATTGGTGTCCATTATAATCACATACCTATATAGCCATTGTTGCGACGCTGTGGCAAGTAGCAAGAACACTACACAACACTTAAATATCACATCCATTGGAACATTCTGAAATTTGAAAAGTAATGAATTTAGTACTTTTAAACATGTGTTGCTCTTCTAAACAGTTTAACTAATTTTTGATGTCATTGACACAAGCTTAAATGACACAAATTTTACCCCAAAAATTTACGTTTTTAGCACCACGTTGCTGACAAAGGCCTATCAATATTTGTATCAATTGATATTTAAGAGAATAGAATAACATTACCTGGGTAAGTATTATCACAACTATGAGGTTCAGGGGAATTCTGAAGAAATTCATTATCGTTGCTCGAGCTGCATTAAACGAAGAGTTACTATTAATACAGGCGAGGTTTGTGTGAACACTTACGCTTATCAAATATTTCAACATTTAAACACTCAAAGGCAATGAACTACACAAGCATATTTTCAACTTTAATTAATTTGTATGATATGTTTTGGTGTATAATTTCATGTTTAAAACAGAATTATGACGTACTGCCTTCAGGAACATATTTGCCTCTCATAGTACTCAAAGCTGGCCAAAAGATACCAACACAAGTTTCAAACACCAGAAAACCGCTAAATATGAACAACTGGTTCTGAAAGAGATAAAAAGGGTAAATATGTCAAAGACATCACAAAATCACCACAATAAGACATCTCTTGATAAAAATTATTTCGATCAAAGGACCTACCCCTGGATATAGTATGGGTGTTACGAGGGCCAAAGCTGAGATGAACAAAACAACTCTGAAAAACAGATCGATTTAAATTAAATTAAATTTGATACCTTTTAAAGTATAAAACACGTTCTACAGTTTCTTTGTAAAGTATTTGTCACATACATTTGTTCATATTCTGCTAAAACAAATTTCACTTTAGTTTTTGATATTTTTTTTATTACAGCAACAGCAGGATCTATCATATAATAAAACAATCATACGTATTATTCTCTTCTTTTCATGGTCAATAAAATAATACCGAATTATTTTAACCAGGGTTAACTACTCATTTTAAGTTATTTTGGCCAATTTTCCCCATAAACTACTTGAAAATGAAAAAAATTTGGACGGGGGCACGTCTCCCGTGCCACCACCCATGGATCCGTCAATGAAAGTATTAACACATTCATGCACGATATGATTCGTCGCTACGAGTGTAGTCTTACCTCATGAATGACTCCACTCGCGTGTACTTGGACATCAGCTTGAAAAATGACGAGCCTATCATTATTGCAACCTAAAACAAAAAGAGATACCTATAATCAATCTGAATCTACAATCTGTCGTTTTCTTTGCGCGTGTGATTGAACAAAGTCTTCTTTTCACAAAGCGCTACCCTGCCATACTGTATTCTTTTCTTTTTGATGACCAGTTTTCTGGTTGTGTAGTTAGTTGAGGTGTGATAAAATTAATCAGCACCATAGTAAAGGTGTTCCCAGCAAGTACACACAGAACTACTGACCATAAATCCGGCGAATATGTATCCGTGAGGGATGGTGGTTCTTCCCGTATCTTCCTCCAGTAAGTTGCGAGTTGCGTCATGGTGACGCTGTTCAGGAGGAGTAAGCGCCGGCGTCCACTCCAATACAAATATGTACATAGATCCCTCAAATAGTGACTGTATCAAGCCCAGGCAGAGGATTTTGTGATCTGAAACATTAAAGAATAAAGTAATCAAGCTTCTTTTCTTAAACTGATTGCAAATCATACTTGTTTGTACACCATATCTGAATTTGATATTTTTACGAGGACGAAACACAGTGTATGCATACCACCCACAATAGCTGAAAACGCGTTCTTGTATGATTGTGCATTGCCCACAGTAGTATCACCGTAATTTTCCGTCCATGTAAAAACAATGATGACACTCATCATGATTAATATGCACAGCGACACATCAAAAGGCGCCCTACAATGATAAAAACAACACAAGTATCAGAATCACTACTAAATCGACAACTTATTTTAGAAACCCCTATACGACACACACGTTTTAAATGCTAGCCATGCCCCCCTACTTCGTTGGGGAATGAAGTCATACCTCGCGAGCCAATCGGCAAAAAAGTTAGGATAGTTCAGCGTCTTCTAAATTCTCTTTTTGACCGTTAAATTGACTTGAACGAAAGCATTTTCCCGGAAGTTTCTGCCGTTCGTACCCTCCGTAGCAGTAGCGGATCCAACAGCGGGATGAGGGAGAGGGATAGAGAAACATGAAATCTATGGAATCGCCTTCAGCGGCTATCTTTTTTAATGTCGGCATCCGAAGGTGGCGGGAAGGTAATGTTTACAGCAGAGTGTGTCAATCTGTTTACGATTTATCAAACATTTCCGAAAAAAAAACAAGAAATGCAAAACATTTTTTGTCCGTTGGGGAAAGTTCTCAAAAAAAGAATAATGCGCACATACGTAAGGAAATGAAATTCAGTGGCAAATAAAATTAATCCACGTCACAGACCCCTGTTACTTAAGTGAGAGTAGTTCTAAATTTCCTCAAGTCAACCAAATCAATTTGCTTGGTGTGTCAGAACGAGAAGTAACACACACACACACACACACACGCACGCACACAATTCCAATGGAGATTTCGAGTGATTTACCTTTACTTCTGGGGCATACTGATACACTGGAACAATGCACACGGCTGGCGCAAGTCAGGAATTATAGATGAAAACATTTCTTGGTGTGGTCAGTTCCGAATTAAATCCCGTGGAAACATATCCAGTTGGTTCCATTGTGTCATATACTTGCGACGCAGGATCCCACTTGAAAGGAAGTTCCGTTTCAACGTGCACATATTCGGGTATGTGCACACAAGGAACATTCTGTGACCCAAAATGGTTCGCTGACATTACAACAGCTTGCGTTTTTTCATTACTACTCTCTGCGCTAATCGTGTTAAGTGTGCAAGAAGAGAACAGAAACGAGAAGGAGAGATGAATACTTCAAAACAGACCCAACCCAGAAACGCAGCAGAGAAAACGATGCATTCGTTTCATTCCACAGTGATCACGGTCCAGATTACAGCTTTGTTAAAAATGTTCTACAACCTAAACTTGAAAACCCAATATAATAACTGCAGTCCACAAAATTGATAATGGGTTGTAAGGATTCGTAGCATCCCTTAACGAACTCATGACACATCTGTTCACACATTACAGTCAAGAAAGAAGTATTTCTGTTCATTTCGTTGATTCCATCTGGACACTGTGGAAAGTAAGTATGGCGTATAACATAATCGAGGTATTTGTAGCATGGTTGGTCCATACTTTCAATTATCATTTGAAACATTTGTAGCATTCTCAATGCCTCAGTTTGCGATCTTTGTGCAAAGACATCTGGAAAAGTTATATAGTTGTAAAATCTACTACATTTAAAGTAGTCTAAGTTGTTGGGAATATGTAGCAATTCGCATTGCGTAGTATTTGTGTCATTATGGAAATTTCGTACTGAAAACTAAATGGATTTCGTATTTGTCCGCACGGATATCCAATGACCAACCACCTGGATTGAGGCTCATATTTCAGAGTTACCGTTGACGCCTTGCAACTGCAATCCAGATGACACTTGCCACTCGCATGCGTGGAACAGGAAGCCGATCCTCCATTCAAACTGACTATTCATCTTCGAGATTTCAGAACCGATACACTGTTCTATGTAAACATATGCAATGCAGTTGAGAACAGTTATTCTGATGTCCCAAGCCTACATAGACTCACGGTGGTGCAGGGAGGAGTTTGAGGTAACGTGTACTTTTAGTTCGTTAGAGAGAAAAAGAAGTATTTTAAGTTTTTTCTTCTTGAATTTTTTTAAAAATTTTAGTCACAGACTTAAATTGTCACTCTCCTTGCAGTATGGTTGAATCATATGGGTTGAACATCCTGCAGAGTCAATGTTCTTACTGTGGTGCCACTTACATGGAGTGAATCATCACAGTGACTCTCTTCTGTGCCACGAATTACACGTCTTTAAACGTTTTTGCTATCGACAGTTGTGATGATCAAAAGTACCATAATCTTGGTGCAGCAGGTGGCATGTATTGATTTTAGTACTTGCATCAAATCATTTGCATTGGAATATATTTACCCTTTCTTTTGTACTTTTTATCAGGAATGCGTGGAAGAAAATAGCAAATATCCAGCTTACAAACTGTTGGTAATTATGATGGAACCACTGGAGCATTACACTGCGTACATGGACAAATACTTCAGAAGTAAAACCTATCTCACCAAAGATGACCCTCAACTATGGACAAAATTAATCACTTATCTCAAATGAGGAGAGCTGTCAGACATTACTTCATTCCATTTTGGACTTTCTCCTTTTGCAACTATTCAACCAATCCTTAGATAGTATAGGGATAAGTTCTGGGGATATCTTTCTACCACAACTTGGGCTCACATTTCCCCTACATCTCCAATGATTCTATTAATAATCATCCCAAAAGTCAAGATAATTTCTAAAATAATGCCCAAATTGTTATTTCAATGATCACTGGTGAAAGTTAACCAAACCTTGTAACCAAAGGCCCTTAACAAAAAGACATGTCGCCAGCATACAAGCTATGTTATGCAGCTGCATTACCATTTGTGTGTTCCTGCTGCAAGACACATAGCAAAGAATGAAAGCTCCAACTCAAATTTTCTTTGCTTTCTCTTTATGTTAGCTCTTTAATTCTTTTGTATCAGAAACTTTATGTTATACTGATAAAGATTGTCACATATTTAAAGTCATTTTAACATGTATCATTGATTAAAGAACAGTACAAAGTTTCCAGCTTAACTGAATGAGAGTAGAGTGAGAAGGGAACACACAAATAACTTCCAGCTGCATAACACAGAAATATAGGATGCTCCATGTCTTTGTGTAGAGGGTCTTTGTTGTAACTACCAAATGTGACAGGAATTTGAACTATACTTTGGAAGGGTTTTCTGGGAAATATGAAAATGTCGTTTTGAATTACCATAGTATCAGATAACTGCAAAGTATCAGTAAATGTAAAAGGGAATATTCTGATATTTATGGCCTAAAAAAGTGAAAATATGGGATCGTCGCATTTTGAATAAATTGAAATATATCGTGCGATAATTATTCTACTTGACAGTTTGGAAATGACATAGATGTTGGTATCAGCAACATTGCAACCGTTCACGGATGAATAAATAACCGTTCAAAACAACATAAAATTTAACCATTCTCGGGAACAACCCAACAAACTTTCCAGATCATTCTTTAGTTATGTAGATGTAAGAGGAAATTTCCCAAAAAATTTCCACTAAAAACTAGGTGTTGCATAAAGATCAACCAGACTCTATCCTCATAATTCCAAAAAGGTGAATGATCTTTGTGAAGGTTTTTTGCACTTCATGGACATTTGTCAAAACCCTTGTTCTTTAACTATTGCCTTGGAAAGCTATCAGAACTGCTCTCAGTCACTATCCGGTCTGCTGATCTTGATATCTAGAGCAAAACTTTACTGATACCATAAAAATACATGTTCATTATAGCAACAAATAAGAGCTCCGGCTCGCTAAATAGGTGCAACAAAGAAAAAACCAGAGACACACAAACCCTTACCGATATAATGAAGACCTTCTCGGCTTTTGTTCTACAACTTCTGGTCGTTCGGACCATCTCTCTCCAACGACGACAGGAAATTTTCAACACCAGCGTTTCTTGGTATGAGACATATTTGCTGAAATACCCTGCACTTCGAACTCAACTGGATTTAACGATAACATTTCCTGACGAAAACCCTCCTATTCTAATGATTTTACCGTGGATTGATTTTAGATATGATTTTCGGGAGAAAAAATGTTTTTCAGATATAATACTGGAAGGACTAGCAAGCCACTTTCGAAACACGTATTTTTTGCTTCCAAGCAACTCACAGGATGGAGTCTCCTGCTCTTTCGATGGAAATCACACGTGTAATATCAGTGTAATGATATTATATCACGAACCAACAAAAGGGGATCTGCTTATTGGCTACATTTGCAGCCAGGGAAAAAATCTGAACGGAGTAGCGTTTGAATACACAGTCCAAGAGCAGAACACAACGCAGTGTGAAAAGATGGAAACACCACATAATGCAAGCAAAAATTTTAATTTTCAATGCAACGAGTTTTACGATTACGTTACTCTCCCCAACACGTTTGGACATATTTCACAAACTGACGCCATTGCATTCATACAAATGTTTCAAATTTCACTCGCGAGAATGGAGCCACTTTGTCATCAGCATGTACAATACATATTATGCCAAGCATTGCTACCACGCTGTCCTGAGGAATCTGTTGACAACAATTTCACCGCATCAATTCAGATGGTCGTGTGCGAAGAAATGTGTTGGGAATTTTATAATGCTTGCTTCGAGCAACTGCAACCCGTCATAAACTTTTACGATTGTTCATATTACAAGCGGTTAACGCTTCCCGGAAAACCTTGTGTGTACATGCCAGTTACGTGTGATCTGCCACCAGTAGTTGAGTACAGTAGTATAGTAACGGAAACAAAAGAGACATATACCGCTGAAGATATTGTGCAATATGTGTGTGATGAAGGTTACACGATGATAGGAAAGGACACTTCAGAGTGTCAATATACAGGAGCCTGGTCACAGCCCCCAAAATGCAAAAGCATGCTTCCTCTTGGAATCATCTGTGCAACTCTAGCTATTGTGGTATTCTCAATTTTACCATTGTGTATCAAAAAGAGAAAGCAATTATTTCAAAATCAGATGAATTTCAAAAGAAATAGAGAATTTGACGCCTTTGTATCATACACATACAATGCTTCAATCGAATTCGCCAAAACATTTCTTCACAATGAACTCGAGGTGAAAGCTACACCACCATTTAGACTTCTGTTCCACACCAGAGACTTCCATGCAGCCAAGTTAATTTATGTCAACATCATAGAAGCGGTGCGAAAGAGTAACTGCGCTATTATCCTCATGTGTCAGGAATACATAGACTCCGGTTGGTGTCGCGAAGAATTCCAGGTAACAAATATCTAACATAGTTGTTTAATATCCAGTAATTATATTTTTCAAGATACGATTATTGGGCATCAATCATGTTGACAACACCTCCCAAACATTTTGTTGCAGGAATGCATGGAAGAAAGCAAAAGAGACCCTGCATTTAAAATCTTTGTCATTTTAATGCAACCCGAAGAAACATTGAGAGGCTGTACGTTTTACATGGAAAAATTTTTCAGGAGTCAAACGTATTTGAGAAGAGACGATCCTCAACTTGTACATAAGTTAACTAAACATCTCAGAACAATAAAAGCAAATGAGAAGTCCGCCAAATAACATTTTCGGCCATCTTCATGCTGCCAATTTTACGAATTGATGAATTAAGATATATTAGGATTTAAATACTTTGTTGGGTTTTGTTATCTTGTCTTTTCATTGTAATTAATGACATGACGATTGTGTAGATCATTACTCCAGATTACCGTAAATCAATGTAAATGTATTTACTATGCATATATATTGTATCCTTTCACAGGACAGAAATTAAAATTCTTGTCTGTAGCTATTTCAGAAGAAAGTTTCAAAGACGATGAATCTTCAGTATGTGTTTCAAAATTCACCCCGTAAGCCAAATATCCCACTAACTTCCTCCTTATCCTTTTCTACGACGTAAATGTCGACGGTTTTAACATGCTTCAATACACAAGACTTCATCCTCTACAACCCTGGGAGGTGAAGTCTGTGCATTTAACCCACACACTGATCACCCCATGTAAATCACCCGTACGTAAATGGATCTTGTTTGGAACATAAAAGAAAACTAACATACCCATCTCGATCAGTCGAATTAACAACACAGACACATGAACCAGCGAATGTCAGCAATCCATACTTAGCAACTAAAAAACCTAATTAAAACAATACACGACGCATTACTAAAATCATAAATTTACTCACACGAATCCATACAAATCAGCGAACTGCTGGGCTATTAATCCTGCGATAATCGCCACAAGGCTGTTGCCAAGCACCGCGTGTGAGAAGATGGTTCCCAGGAGATCGCCGTCAAAATTCCGCTGGAACCAAATGTAATTGTACGGTTAAATGGCATACGATACAAAATATGCTTTTGGTGCGAACTGTGCTGAAACACGTCAAAATGACTTTAAAGAAATGACTGTTATATTTGCTTCGATAAATTGGTTGCAAATTACCAATATTATGCCGTTTTATCTTCAGTGAAGTGATTTACTAAAGGTAATTTCTTGTAAGACATTAATACCTTGTTATGTTCGTACACAACCCATGATTCAAAGGCACTGTACAATATTGATGTAGCAACACCTCCAAGCAACCGCCCAGCCATCAAGATGTAGAAGTTGTTAAAATGCTGAAAAAAGCGAAATGAAATATTATATCTTTCCCGTTTGTAACTACTACAAAATGTGCAAATGAAATAAGCTTTTCATGTTTATTCCTTTGTGTCAAGATATTTCATCCAATGTCAATTTTTAACTGGATTGTTCCTTAAGCACAGACATGTTTGAGAAAACCGTTTTTCACTTCCGTGGGATGAGCCCTGCGATCTTATCATTTACAAATTGGTAAAACATGTAAAATTTAATGATGAAACATGTTGAATGACGAAACCTAAGAATTCATTACGAAACATCTGTTTCTTTTAGTTTATGGCATTCTTAAGCTGGTACACTACTTCACGTACTATATCAAAGGCACATAGGTGACACATGTTTAATATTGACAGAATAACGTACAATTCATAGTACGCACCTTAGTTATACATGCCAACCCATAAAGTATACCATACAGGATGCAATTAGCTCTTCTTCCACTGAAACGAAAAATCTCAATTGGCAAAAACCAAACTTCAACAAGAAAGTCCTCCTGCGTGAAAACGCAAGAGGCATACCACCCGCCTGCTTGACAAGTCTGATCAAGTAGCAAAAAGGCCAACCTGGCACCTGACAATTCTGAGCGAGTATGAATAAGGCCACAGTGGTTGACAGACAGACAGGTGTAAAACTATTACCTTCCCTTGTACTACGTACGCGGGCGGTAAATATTGTTCAACTGAGATGACATCAGAGTGTATCATCCAAGTAGTACAGTTTATCATCCAAGTGACTAGTCGCTTGATAAACACTGCTGATAAACTCGAATGATAAACTCAGATTAGGATTGAACAACCAATATAAACTTCATATGATTTCATATGAACTCTGTCATAAACTGGATGATTATCCAGATGACACACATTCTGGACCAAGCGAGATGAGTAAATCCAGAAAGGAATCCAGAAACTATGTTTTGATATTAATAAATGAGATTATTGAGGTGACTCTTTCCAGAGTCACCAAAGGCAAAACCTTTGACAAAAATCCATACTGTTTGTTGGAATATTCACAGAAAACGGTGTTTTTGTTTAGAGATTTGCTGATGATCAAAAAACAGCTTACAGGAGAATATCGTTGACACTGAAAGTTTTCTCTTTTTTATCCGCGACAACAGTTCTTCCTCAAAGATACACGCAGTGAACGCTGCTCCTATTTGATCCTTAACTTTTTGTGATTAACTTTACCTGTGCATTCTTTAGCTTCACCCTGTCAGCGCCAGTGCTGGACGAGTGCTGTGTATAGTACATGAAACACTCATGTGTTAAGGATTACTGTTCGTTACTTAATTTCTGCAGATAAATTAGCGATAGCTCAACATTCTACTCAAGTACTACGCGCAGAAGCAGAAACCCAGTACCAACGTTTACAACAATCTGATTAAAAGTCTGAGAGCATACCAGACTAGACGTTTTCAATGGCTATAGGAATTAACATGCCGAAGAATGTTCTTGGCTGAGATAATGAAAATTACTGGCAGATTCACTAGTGACCTAAATACCTGGTACTAGTTTCCATGAATGCGATATTTTGCATTGTAAAATAAACAAATTACGATGAATCAATAGAAACAAAACTTTTGAGAATGAAAGTAAATAAATAAGTCTCAATATCACCAACAAATTTAATCTTAAAGTGTTGTGAATGTGTGTATTATAGTAATAAGCTACACAAGGGTGCAAGAAAGGAAAATTACAAATTTAAAACAAGTATCTTGCATTCAGAACAGAAGAAGTCTCTGTTACAATTTTACAATTACGGCGACCTAGATCTACAATGGGATTTGAAAGTTTTCTGACTTCAATTTGAATTACGTTTACTTCGCATGAACTTAATACTTTTTCATTTGATTGGCAGTGTCATTTTATTTGAAAGAATTAGTTTGAACGGTGGTATCAATGACAACAAATAAAATACAATTGATATTTGCCTTTTGAAAAGAAAATGGCGTGCAACTTTGGAAAACGTGTACTTTGTGCAAACAGGCAGTGTTATCTTCGAAATGTGACTTTCCTATTCCTCAACTTCCTAAATGCGAACTTAACGAAACACAATAAGTCAATTTTCGTCTTTCTCACAGCAGTGTCAAACCTTTTTTTCCTTCAGCAGAATATCAAAACTGTTTTTCAATTACCTTAATCCATTCATTGCTACTTTCCAGCAAGACTGTTGCCAAGAGCTGTGGACAAATCATTGTAACTGAATGAATGGATCTTTTGTTGCATTCTTCAGTTCTTTCATATTTTAAAGTAGTTATCGCTGAAAGGCATTTCTTCAAAATACTTTTTTTCCTCAGGAAAGTAGCTGTCAAGATTATATTCCCACTGTGAATTCCTGAACGCACTTATGACGAAACAAGAATGCCTTTCAGTCGAAGGCATACCATGCATGTAACACATAGATTACAAAAACATTTACCATAGACAGAAATCTGATTTCCTTTAATTTATCTTGGCCTCCAGATGACCTTGACCTTGATCTTCAGATGACCTTACCTTCTGTGTAAGTTTTAGTGGAATATAAGCATGCTGAAGTAAAGGTTAGTTAAAATATGTCATTTCTTTCTTTGTTTGACCTTGACCTTGATCCGATTACCTTGATACTAAAACTTGACCTAGATATGGTCAGAATGTATCTGTATACTAAAAATGAACTTTCTAGTGCTTACCATTCAAAGTTACAGCTTGAACAGACAGAAACACAGACAGACAGACCTGACTGAAATTATTAGCTATCCGCATACTCGGATGGTAAAAAGGTTGAACGAATGATTCGGTACTTCATAAGTATAAATAGTGTTTTTACTGCGGTACAACTTGATGGCCAGTGTGCAACAATGTGCTAGTCCCAAGCATTCATGAGAGCAACTAAGATATATGTTGAGACGTTGGCAGTTAGGTAATGTTGGTTGTCATGGTTATACTGATTAATACTTGTCAAATAGTCAAAATATCACGTTGCTTTGCTGAACTGACGGTTTCGCTGAGTGCTTCACTCTTTCATACTCGGAACCCACGCCGTAATACGCATTTTCTTTGAGTCCATTTAGTTTTTAATGATCCCTTGCTGTCCAGATTCATTGCCATTGGAGAGGAAATTAGTCCTACACGCCAAGTCAAAAACTGATATGTTAAAAAATGAATAGGAAAATAGTTCAGTTGCAAGCTTCCTGGAATTTTAAGATTGCTATTTGTAGAAAATTGAAAAAAATATTTTCAAACTGGTTTTCTAAGCTTTCGTGGCATAAATCGTGGCTCGGGCTACTCATCTGTTTCTGTTGATGTTTCTGTATCTATTTGAAATGCTTACGAGATACATCCCATAAGCATTATTGGCAAAAAAATGTTTACCAGTTATATCCCTCAATCATTATGTAATGGATAAACAACCGGTCAGAGGGCATTATTAGCTAATAATTTGTCTGAGGGCCTTCAGGCCCGAGGGTAAAATTATTAGCAATAATGCCTGATGACCAGTTTGCTTATCTAATATATATAATTTTAAGAGCTGGAGAACCCCTATAGAATTCACTTTTATTGGCCCAAGTTATTGTTCTTTTATGACTTGATTAATGTTCAAAATTACTCAGTACTACTTGGAGGTGTCAAGGGGCTCAATAGGCATTCCCTGTATAGACAGAATATGCAAATTGGCCATTTAAGTACACTGGAGTGAGCCAGAACATCTCTGGGGCACAGCGAAGACAATAGGTAGGGTACAGTCATTGTGTGACATGGAGCGAGCCAAGCAGTGGCCTTCCCAGTCTCATTGCTTGTTTGGCCATTATCACTCCGTTCTTCAAAATATTGGCAATTTTGGATTTCTTTTTTTTCTATGAAGGAGTTGGAATATTTGTCTGAAATTTTTACTGGATACTGTCTGGATACCAGTCTATGTGTGTGCAAAAGGATTATTTTGTATTATTATTATTTCACCCAAATTTAATGGATTGAAGTTGGTGCAAAACACAAAAGTTGGATTTAGCAGTGCGGTTAAAGTCTTCAAAAAAGAAGGTAAAAATTACCAAAAATCACAATAAAATCTCTTCAAATCACTATAAAAGTTACATAAATCATCTAGAAATATATGATTTAGTATGGTAACATAACTCAGACATGTATCCAATTACATTTTTTCAGGAAAATGCACTTTTCAGTGCACCCATGTCAGTGCACTTTAAATGCCAATTTTGATGACACCTGCCAGTTCCCCATGGAGAACAATAAGAAACCGGGGGGATATTCCTCTCAGATAATCTCACCTTTTCTGAATAGATGACAGCCCTTAAAATTATTTATTAATAATTAAGGGATCTATCGCTTAAGCATTATTTTAAAACAACGCTTCTGAGATAGAGCCCTTAGCATTGCCCTTAGAATTATTTTTAAAATAATGCTTATGAGGTGAAGTAACCCTCAGTGTGATTTTTTATTAGGATCAAAGAATGGTTGTGATGCTCATATCAGGGCGACTCACAAAGAATGCTCTTCTTTGTGCTATGTGCAACTTTTCTTACATTTAATCTGTATTTGTTGCACAGGCACACGAAGGAACATGACTAATTACAGTAAAGATTTTAAAGTGGATTGCATGCATTTTTATGATTATTTTATGACAAACATAAGTGTAAAGACTGTAAATAAAACTATGAGGACTAAATATTTATTTGTTTTATTTCATGTTGGACAGGTCAAATAGTACATAGAAAATACATATCAGTATTAATACAGAGTCATTGAATGTATGTCAAATATGTCAGACTGATTGCTTACCTTGTACAGTACAGTACATGAATTAAATAGCTCCTGTGAAAAAAATAACTCAACAAGTGAACTACATGTACTGCTGTCCATGTTCATGAGCTTTTCAACAGATTACTTGTAGATGGGCAAGGGGCATTTAGATGTTGAAGAGCCACCTGGAGTTACCTCATCTCTTGTCAGGGCAGACACAGCAACTGAGGCAATTTTAATATTCACAGTTCCATGTTATCCATGTCCAAGGAATCTGGAGGCTGCTGACTTTTTGCTACCACAGATTGCTTTGTTGACAATATCATACCTCTTGGTCCACTGATGAATGAATGAGCCATAATCCTGCCAATCTGGATGGCCAAACTGCTTTGCAAAACAGAACATATACAAAACAGCATAAGTTGGACAGGTGCAACAAATAAGAAAGAAATTTGTAGGTATTGATATAGTTTATGTGCATGTATGTCAAACATGTCAGACTAGTCAAAGACACTCACTATGTTGCTTTATGTATGGATAATGCTTGCTTGATTGGTGGAGCATGTGGCTGGAATCTCATTTTACAAAACCAAAGATGGAGTGCCCTCTCTACTTGTGGTAGGAATGATTCACAGTTGCATAAAGTGTTGAGAACCTTACCAGCATGTACCATCTACTTCAGTGTAGTTCTATGTTTTTCATGTAGACAGCATCAAGTGGCTAAGATTACAAGTACCTACACTTTTTATGCCACAGTCTATCTTGCACAAAATGTCTAGTTTCTCTTTAAGAGTACAATCTGTATATTGTCACTTAGGCTTGGAGAGAGACAGGTTGACGTGTACTGTACTGCACTGTATTTATGCAAAAAGAAATCAAGAGTATTTAAAGGAATGTCGAACATGTCAAACACAAAAGAAGAAACTGACGTAACTGATTGAATGCATTTTTTTCTCATGTCAAACATGTTGGACAACCTTGAAAGTACTTGAAAGGACACTATGTAGTGGCTTCATTTCTTAAAATTGAAGCAGGTCTGAGTCTAATTCAAAGAGTTAAATCAAAGGAAGCCACAATTCAAAGAAATAAATTGAACTAAGTTCTAATTCAAAGTTTCAAATCAAAATAAATTCTAATTTGAAGTTTATTGAAATAAAGTTTGAATTACAAGACATAATTTAGTTCAAATTTCCACTTAATTTGAAGGAAAACCTTGCTGATGAATCTTTTCAGATTAACTGTGCCTGACCTTTAATGCTTCTGAGATAGATTCCTTCACCATTATTTTAAAATAATACTTAGTGGATACAGCCAAAGAATGTAGAGGGGAGAAGAAGCTCAAGCTGCTATATAGCCCTATGTGCCAAGTCTGTGGGTATCTTTACTCACACAGCAGCTTAACGCAACATGTAACTGAGATGTGATTTCCAACTTTTACTATTTTGTGTTTTTACACTTTTAAAAAGTATCCTTGTTTGGAAAAATGTTGTCAATGAATGATTCACTAAAAAGGATGGAATGATTTATGCATAAAAGGTAAAAAATAAAAATATATGTTCACAGCTAAACTAATGGAGGTTGTGTGTTGGATACCCACGGACAGTGCATGACACCAGCTGACACTGGCAACACATTTCCTGTAACTTGAATATCTTCTCCTTTCATTTCTCCTGGATACAACTCATAAACATTTTTTTAAAGATAATGCTTAAAGGATAGATCTCTTAGCCATGTAGAGCATTTTTTCCACTAATAATTACGAGATAGAGCTAGTAAAGATTAAAAATTACAAAAATTACAAACAGAAGCATTACAAACTGAAACAGCAACAGAAACAGACGTGTTCCCGACACCCCATAAATCCCATGAACTGCGTAAGTGTTCATGTATTGGTCATGGTAAGACTGGCTGTTTATCGGCGCATTTTTGTTATCATAATCAGTGATATTTTCAGTATAAAATGTTGTCTGTAATGTATTGGTTTAGCAACATGAGTTGTCTTTCAAAGAACTTCGAATAATACTTTATGTGTGTTGAACGTACATTTCTTTCCAAACAACTGTAGCGCGATTTCATGAAGTTAATGGTACTTCACTGTGAAAAGAGGGCGTACATTTTTACCCTCTTTATCAGGGCATATAAAGTTATTATATCAACGTAAGTTGAAAGTGAAACCTGGTGACATTGACATTTCTGAAATTCGTCCATACAGTAAAATACAGATGAATCACAGCTTTCTCTTCAGTCATGATTAAGAAATCAAGTGCTAGTCGATTTGGTGAAAGTTGATTTGCAGTGTGTGTAGGTGTTCAGATGCAGAATTGCTATTATGTTGTATGATTTCACTGCAAACCGGGGGTAAGAGTGAAAACCGCCATACCCACCAGTCCAAGATTACATAATTTTAGTGTTTAAAATGTTGAGTGTGCAATTCCAAACCTGAAACATTACAAACGTAAGTGAAAAGAAAAGACTTCAAATTATACATTTTGGAGTTATCAAATAATGTGAAGGAAATGCAATAATTGAGAATAAGGATCCACATGCAGTAAATAAAGTGTGATGTTTGATCTTTCTTTGCTGGTTATCAAACATTTTGTTGTGTGGTTGACGACAACATCCTCAGAATATTGGTAGCTCAGAAAAGAAGTACTGGGTATTTATAAATCTATCAAATACCAAGGTATAAATATCTAACATGTGGACTGAGAAACTGCCCGCAAAATTTGATATATTATTTCAAAAGGATGCCTCTCATATCCTGTGATTCGTGCTGAGTACAATGATTATCATAGTGCAGTACAAATACCCAGAGATAAGTGACTTTTCTGCTGAAACAACAATGTCACGTTACCGTCTGCAATGGTCTGGATAAAAATCAAAAAAACAATTCTGTCATATTTGATTATGGTTGATATTATTTTTCTCACCAGAACATCACTGATACTCGGGCAGCCAAATTGCTTCTAAAATCAATACATTGTTGTATCTTTGGCATGAAATATAGCACAATTATCCAGGACAACACGGGAATCTTTAGTTTTGATTTTGAGGCCTAGATTCTTATGTGGATTGCAATTGAAAAATTATTGTCAAGTCTCGGCTGAGATTTGCATTTTAATTTAAAATGGAAAACAGTCTGTCATTTTTTTCATTGATGTACTTTTGTGTTATTAAACATTATTAACACTAATTCATAATGATTTTTAGTCACTGAAAGACTGGCCACACTAGATTTCATTAGATATTTTGAGCAATTTTTGACAATTTTTATTGTAGGTATTCGTGGGGAGCCCGGCGGACGGTGAGTTACAGCGAGGTGATGTGATTGTGTCGATAGAAGGACGTCAGACTGGATACATGGTCCACAAGCAGGCACAGGACATCATCAAAGCTGCAGGAGGAACACTCGAACTATGTGTGAAACGGTACGTAAAAAATAAACTAGTCTAAAGGGTTGGAAAAAGCTCCTCAGTAATTCTCGAGTTAGGTACTTGTTTGTGCGTTTAATACGCCCTCATTTCCCAGTACACATAAGGGGCGTACACAAAGGCCGGCGGGATAGCTCAGTGGTGAGCAGCTCACCACTGCATTGGTGGTTCAAATCCCGATGCATGTGAGAGAAGCCAGGCCAGCCATGCCATATACACGCTTCTACAGTGTACACCCATATTGGTGGAAAAGGCAGGTGTCACACCAGAGGTGAATCTGGGGAATCCTGTGTAATTACTGAAATTTCAAAACAAGGCTACCGCTCAGTCTGATGACTATTTGAATTTGTTGATTCTATGCATATATCAAGGAATAGTGACGTCAAGTTTGTTGTGGATACTGTTGCTAGGATATTGTCTTCACACTATGTAACATTCAATCATTTTACCGGGAATTTAAAAGCTCTCAAGGCCAATAAAGGGGGAAGAAATTATGATTGAATGTTACCAGATGGAAGCGGTTTCAACTATATTAGTCTCATCAGGCATTATATCAATAGGACTTATGTCTCGTGAGTTTTTATTCAAGGGGACAGGGTACTCCCATACATTGCTTCCCTTTGTTTAGTGTTAGTGTCCTTTCCGGAGATTCCATGAAAGGTCCATCTGTCCTTGAAACGTTCCTTATTGGAGCTATATATGCAGTGGTCATAATTAGAGGACATTCCTTCAATATGACATGAAATCATTTTGGGGGTGTTAGAAGGCTACATCGGATCAACTTTATGTAGTCTTCTAGTCCAAAATATTTAAGCCTTTTGGAGTAATTGTATTCAATCTGGCGATCCAGATGTCTTCCCACTTATTGTGTAATTTAGGGAGATCCTTATTATTTGCAGTATATATAGGTCATAATCGACTTTGTGGGTTTGGTAATGTCTTGCTACTGGAGTTTCTTTATTTAGTCTAATATCGCTAACTTGTTGATTCACTCTGGTTAAGAACTTGTTTTTTGTTTGGCCTACATATTGGGCTAAACATTCTTTACATTCAATGCAGTAAATAATATTACTGGTGTTACATGTGACTCTGGTGGGGATCTTATAGGATCTCTTAGTTGATGTACTGATGATTTTCCCATTGCATTTTTTATTTTGGATTCTCGGACAATGTTTACATCTTAGGAATTTGTGACATTTAGGAGGGAAGCTCTTTTTTATGCTATTTATTTGGGGTAGTGAGCTTCTTAAAATGAAGTCAGAAATATTTTTTGGTTTTGAATTTCCAAACACAATTGGTATTTTTACAATGTCCCGGGTCGATGAACTTCGATCAGCATAGGACATATTTGTGGTGATAATTTTCCTAATATTGGGTAGACTTGGATTGTATTCTGTGATGCAGTAAAATTTCTTATTTGTACTGCTTTGATTATGCAAATTTATTAGTTCTTTTTGCTGACATTTGCAGACCGATAACAAAGCTTGATTAACTTTGTGTATCGGATAGCCTCTTTTTAAGAAGTAAAATCTTAAAGTTATCGTATGTTTAAGAAAATCAGTCCATTCTGTGCAGTTCCTTCTTACTCTTAAAAATTGTGAGTAGGGTATACTATCTTTTATTGATATGGGGTGGCAGCTGGTGTAATTTAGGTACGAGTGAGTATCAGTACTTTTAACAAATAGATCTGTGTCTATTTTCATGCCATTCTTTCGAGTAATTACATCCAGGAACTGCACTTCTTTTTTACTGTAAATATAGGTAAATTTTATGTGAGTATCACATTGATTTAGATAATTGAGGAATTCTTTCAGTTCATCTTCAGTTCCTCTGAATATAGTCCATATATCATTGATAAATCTATACCAATGTATTGGTGGATTTTTGTAAGAGTATACAAACTTCTTTTCAAAATTACTCATATAGAGATTTGCGTATGTTGATGCTACTCTAGTGCCCATAGCTGTGCCATCCACTTGAAGATATTGAGTGTTGTTAAACTCGAAATTATTCATTGTTAGGACACAAATCAGCAGTGTTACTAGAGAGTCAGTAGTTGGTAAAGTATTCGGTGGTCTCTTTCAAAATTTCATACACTGCTCGTATACCGCCTCTGTGAGGAATATTAGTATATAAACTTGTGATGTCTAAACTGACTAGCCAATCATTGGATTCACATTGAATTTGGATTATTTTGTTGATAAAGTCTGGGGTGTCTCTAATGTAAGATTGTGTCCTTATGACTTCTGGTTGAAGTATGATATCTAGTAGTTTGGAGATTTTTTCTGTTGGTGAGTTCACGCTTGAAATAATTGGGCATCCAGGAGGGTTGTCGATACTTTTATGTATTTTTGGTAATAAGTAAAAGATAGAGGTTCTATTGCCTCCATCTAACAAATATCTATATGTTTTTTCAGTAATTTCTTCATTCTCGTACATGGTTGTAACAATTGAATCAATGTACTCTTTATATACTTTTGTCTTATTGACCTCTTGTTTGGAGTAGTACATTCTATTTCCAAGTTGACATTCTGCTTCTGAGATGTATTTTTGTCAATCCATCACAACTATATTTGAACCTTTGTCTGCTTTCTTGAATATTAGTTTACTATTATCAGCTAATTTTTGGAGTATTTTGTATTCCTCATTAGACAAATTGCGTTGTCTATTTTTTTTTGGACAATGCATCAATAGTTTGTCTATTGTTTTGTAATATATATATTCTAGATTTGATGGCATAGGCGGTGTGAATGAGGATGGTAACTTCAGGTCATCATGTTCAAATGCTGTGCTTGTATTAGTTCATTGTTGTTCGACTTCAAGATTTGAATAGAAAAGATGTAAGGAAATACTTCTAAAGAATCAGTCTATGTTTTCCTTGAGTACCCCGTGATCATAAACTGATGGAGTCGGACAAAATTTGAGTCCTTTGCCTAAGACTTGGAGTTCTTTTAATTCAAGCTTATGACTAGATAAGTTCATGACACCGTAATAGGTTTCCCAAAATTTATTCAAATCAAACTGTATTGAAAGAGGTTCATAAACGCATGTAGTGATTTGTCCAAATTGTTAGAGAAATTTCTATGTTCAATTATATCCATTATTGGATTGATCATACTATGTAAATTTGAGTCACTCACTGAGCGTGATATTACATCATCTTGGATAGTAGGTTCATCATTTGTTGGATGGTCTAACTGGTTTGATTTTGGTTTGTGTTTAGTCCTCGTCCTCGAGTGGTTGTTCTGTAGCCCCTTCCCCGGCTGCATGGTCTCATGTCACGTCCCCTTCTCCGGGCAGATTGCCGGTACCCCGACCGGATTGTTGAAAATCCTGTCTAGTTGGTATTTCTTGTTGGAAGGTTCTAATAGCAGATTGTGGTAAGGGGGTATTTTCAGGCAGATTTTTCCATATTGATTCTGTGGGTGCTCCATGGATAGCATTATACTTTTTCGTTAAATCCGTTAGTTCGTTCTCCTTAGTACGATGCATAAAGGTGCTGAGTGCATCCAATGCTTCTTTCATGCTGTAGCTGCTAGCATTTTCATGTTCATAGTACATCTTTAGTGTACTCAGAGACACATTGATTTCGTGACTGAGGCGTTCACTTTCTGCTGACATTAATTCGCTAGTAATATTTAAAATATCCTTTGATTGTTTCTTCCTAAATTCTATGGTGGCATCTATGGCTTGCGGTGAGTTCAGGAGGGTCAGAGGGGGGTAGAAATTTACCATCCATTCCGGATAATGTTCAGTAACAATCAACTTGGTGTGGTAGGCGATTCGCAGTTCCAGAGTAACCTTTCAACCTTGTAAGTTCCTCAACAGTCTCCAAGTATTCAGTGCTGGAGGGTAGATGCGGATGTCTAATCGAGTCTGTAAAGTATCAGTTTGTTTATTACATTGTTCAATGAGATTAGAAACATCAAAGTCTATAGTGACATCGTTATTATTATTAGTTTCCACGGTGGCCGATGGGACTTGTCTTGATTCAGTGACTGTGTTTGCTTTTGTAGTTGGACTTTGTAACAGATCTATAACTTCTTTAGAGAGTTCAAAAGTTGGTCCTTTTTTTCCCCTGCAGCAACTCTGTCCAATAAACTAG
The DNA here is from genome assembly GCA_038406175.1 of Haplosyllis leylae. NCBI lineage: Eukaryota > Metazoa > Annelida > Polychaeta > Phyllodocida > Syllidae > Haplosyllis > Haplosyllis leylae. Next base: position 6,022 of record JBCAUG010719644.1, on the reverse strand, counting down.
GGGTGATGTCTTTTGAGGCTTGGGTTCCCTTATTCACAGTTATCTGTGATCACAGTTATATGAATCTGGGGAATCCGTTGTGCACAGGCGAGTAAGCACACAAGCGAGGGAATCCACCCTGGCTTTGAAACCCAGGGTAGACGTCACCAGACGTCCAAAACAGGGGTATCAGTGGCCCCGCGAAAAGGACATGTGTCCTACAAAAAATTTATTTTAAAAAAAAAAAATTGTAACGCCTTGTTTTAAGTTAATTTCTAGTAATGCTCATCTAAATTCAACACCGATAGATCCTTGTAATGTTTTCAAAAGCCCCATAAATTTGCACAAAACGGTTTCTCATCACAGAGAATAGGAGCGTTTGAAACATGTTATTTTAATTTAAAATGCCCCATTGCCTATTTACGAAACATGGAACTTCTGAATACATAATATTGGCAAATTGTTAAGGTGGTTTGTTTCAGATAGATCACAGATGATAAAACTTTCAAATGCAGGAAGCTGTGGAATCAAATGATGTGGGACAGTTTTACAAGAATAGATATAACCTATTTTGGTTTTGACCTTTTTTTGCAGTTCCGATTTTTGAGACAAGAAATCTAGCCCTTGGGCGACCTGCATACCAAAGTTCTACACTTAGCTCTCTTTCCGTCAACGGAGACACTGTAGCAGGCCGGGCTACAGGTATTTGTACAATTTGATATTTTTCTCTCGTTCAATTCCAAACTTAAATTTAATTCTTGTGGAACAGCCATATTCATTGATGACCTCCTAGAGTCACCAAAGGGGTTCATTTGCAGCCACTTCCATGATTTGGGGCAAAATTTTAATGTGGTGTGGCTCCCCACCATCACTACCAAATCAAATTTGAGTCACCTCTGTTATTATTATTCAAAAAACCTGATACTTATTTTTCGTCTTTAATCTACAATGAGTATATTTTGTGACAGAAGTTGCTATCAGTAATTAAAATTAGACTGAGAACTTTGACATTATATGACCTGAGAATCATTACTGCCTGCGTACGAAGTACGACGGGTGCTTGTGTTTATATAGGTGTCTGTCTGTTAACGGGGGGGGGGGGGGTAAACCACTCCCTGGTCCCATGGCCCTTCCGGGGGGGGGAGGGGAGGGGTACCCAGTCACTAGTCCAAGGTTCCTTCTGGGGGAAGGGGGGAAGGGTACCCCACCCCTGGACAGGACATTGGCACCCCAAAAAGGATAAGGTAACCTCACCAGACAGGACAGGGTTACCCTCCTCCCCACCCCCCACGACAGGAGAGAAAGTGCTGCAACGCCTTGGGCGGTAAGTACCTATTGCGGTCATGCCGGAGGACTCTATACTTTTAAGAAATGTTTTTACTCTCAGATGGACACCCTGGTACGCAAATTTCGTTTTGTACACATACAAACTCGAATGACCCTGGAGCTTGGTGGGTAGTGGACCTCGGAACTGTTCACCGAATTAAAAGTGTTAAAATCACCAACAGAGGAGATTGCTGCAGTACGTAAACTTAGCCCAGTGATTTGTTTTAATGTAATGAAGTGTGATATGTTGGTTTCACTTGCTAGATAAAGTTCTTTTCTATTTCTTAAAGCTTAGTAACTGTTGTGTAGTTCCGACAGTGATTCATTCTAAACAGGAACGGGAAATCTAATTCAGATAACCTTGACTCGAGAATAATTTTAAATTGGAATATTTCTTTTTTTTGTTTGGGTGCAATGGGAGTCACCTTATATTATGCTACTTTACAGCTGATAGGTTGTCGGACTTCTTCATACGGATTGGAAACGGTTTTGTGCAGTCGTCGTTCGATCCGACAACCTTTAGCATGTGCTGGTATCAAAGCGATGCTCTAGGGACTGGAGAGACAAGGATGTTTACTTGTCAGTCAGTTATTGAAGGTCGTTTTGTCACTGTCCACTTTCCGCCAGAGAAAACAGATGCACTGACCGTTTGCGAAGTTGAAGTGTTTGCTGACGCAGGTAATAAATAAAAAGAAAACCTTGACAGCGGCTGATCCATGGTTTCCCCCAGAACAGAGTGCAAACCACCAAGGACCCTATCTTTTTTAATATTTTAAAAATCTGCATGAAATTTAAAAAAAAAACAGCTTCTTACTAGAGATGGCCAAAGTGATTCGCCAATGCTGAAACATCTGAAATATTATATTATCTCAAGTGCATTAAATTGATTTTCACTTACCTGCTAAGGAAATGCAAACTAAAGAAATAATTTTGGTAGGCTTATTGCACAAAAATACAGTTCCAATAAATTAACCAATATTTACTGATGATATTAGAGGGTGGAACCATTTAAAATTTGAAACTTAAAAAAAAACGTAGGTTGCAGGGAGTCTGGGGCTGCATGTTCAGAAAGAAAACCATTGGAGTTAAACAGTCTGGTTGGAACCATTGGTTCCCCAACGATGTACAGCACAGGTGTTTATCCACCACACATGAACTGCATGTGGATTATTTCCGTTCCAGAATGGATGGTAGATATCATGATTCATCATTTGGACTTTGCACCTTTTCCATTAATGCGATAATTTAACTAATAGGAAAGCAATACGAAGCAACATTACAAGTACATTCTTCTCGGTTAACGGTATTCCCCTTTTTAACAGATTATATCCGTTGAAGTGGAAACATTCCACATTGACTCCATCGACTCCATTGACGTATATGACGGTGCCTCACAGAATGGAGAAGTCTTTTTTGACGGAACCAGGGATGCATCGAAGTTCAACTCCACCAGGTTTTCCTTTTTCACATCTTCTTCGAATATTTCGAACTGAATACATAACTTCGATAATAACATGAATCGATGCTTCATAAAACAGGTTCATTTGTTTTTCAGACCCGAGGTGTTGATTAGGTTTACATCTGACAGCTCTGAAGAGAATGCTGGATTTGTACTACACTACCAGGCAATTCGAAGTGCGTCAAGGGTTCTTGAATGTGAATTGCTTTTATCCGTGTTTCGGCAACACGAAGAGATAACATTCAAATTAAGACCACAAATAGTGTAAATTCGCTTTATCTTTTCACAACACAGTGATGAATGAATTTTGTTAAAATTTTCGAATGCGTCCTTGTACTATCTTTGGGAAATTTTAATCAAAACACAAGCTGTGTGTGAAAATAACTTCGTTGATTTGTTCGGGTGATAACATGTAACTGTTCTTTTTTTAAGATGACCTCTTCAAAACAGGTTCTTTGTATTGCAAATATAAAATCGAGTAAAGAAAGCCTTTTTAATTAAATTTGAAAAATGTGTGAACATGAAAACTGTAATTTTCAAGTGTATTCTGCAGGGTTTCTGATTTCCATAATTTTACTTTTGTGTATACTATAAAATCCAGATTCTGTTGAACCGTTCTGACTAAATTTACCTAGATATTTATAATAAAACTTTTTTACCTTTCAGGACCACTGGGCGAATTCAGATCGAGTACTGTTGGCAAAATCTACACGATTGAGAACACAATAGAAGACTGCCAACAAGTTGGTGGTGACTTGATGGCCATAGATTACCACATGGTTTGTACCTCACAGTTTGAACAGAAAATACTTTGCGTCAAAGAAAAATGTAATCCATCCACTAAAATGTGACCTGGCTAAGCTGCAGTGCAGATACCTATGCTTTCTATTAGTTGGTCTTTAGTCACGTCTCTGGTAGAACATTTTGGTTTACATAATACTCAAATGCATAAAATAGATCACCCTATCCCCAATTTTTGGTATACTGGGTAACACAAGCGGAGGTCAGGGTTGTATTCCAATACTAAATCCATTTGAGTACGCCCCATATTTGTACTGGAATACAGAGGATTTCATACCACATTGGACAGCATGAACATGTTAGCACCAAAGGGAAATATTTTTGACCATTTTGTAGGAATTCAGTTGGATTGAACCTGAAATTCTTCAGTTTGTCTTTGAGTACGGCATCACTGAGATGGACCTCCGTGTGCAGGGATGGACCCCTCAGAATGGTCCTGTTAGAGATTCACAAATGTACTACCCGACGCCCCACGCAGGTAAACCAATAATAAATAAATTTTGTGAAATTATGTCATGTGAACCTCCTTTGACGGTATTTTGTTCAAGACTTGGAAAGATTTGCACAATTTCTGGATCAGAGGAATGAAGAGGCTTATACTCCCGGTTTGATGAAACCCGAGGTTATTACTAAGCCATGCTATTTTCCTAGATGCGTCGGCGTTTTGTGTGGTGATAAGAGTAGAGAGACGCGATGAATACGACACTGGTAACATGACGACGTACGGCGTAGAATGTAATGCTGTAAAGAATTCAGGAGTCCTTTGTGAAACAAATAAAGGTAAGGAGATGTTCCAGTGTTTCCTAAGGTAATTTCAAGTTTCAAATCGTCACATCGGTAATTTACTTGTCAAAATATCTAATTCACACATTCATACAAATGCTCTTTTGGTGATAAGATGATTAAAACCCATATCCATCAGATATTCCGTTGTTTATGGATTACTGAAAAAGTCACAGAGCTACGGAAGGAACAAATAGTCAGTAAAATAGTAAAAACGTTTATAAATACCATGGCTGTCCCAAATCAGAAATAAGGTCCATCAATCATCACGTCTTATCTTCAGCAAACGTCAGCCTGAATCTCGTCACAAAACCAGAAATTGGATCACTACTCTCTGACAAAAATCTCTCAACATGCGTGTTGCTGCCAACACGGATTACTAATGCACAGATTGTTTCCGAACTCCATGTCCGCACTCCTAATACCACTGTTCAAGAACCCTTTGTGATTATTAGGATCTATATTGCTGAAAAAGAATGTAACAACAGTTTGACAATTTTTAAACAATTACCTACTGTTAGCAATTGTGGAAAGAGGAACATGGTCAAGGAAACTGGAGAGTTAGTATCAGCTTTTTCAAATAATGATTATTGCTACGTTTTGCTGCCAATTGACTGTGAGCCGCATCCGGACACCTGTGAATTTAACGGATATCTTGCCATAAAGAACACGCAGAATTCCCCGATTCAACTTTGTGAAGTAATGCAAGCTTAGCGTTATTCTTAGGAAACAATGAAAAAATAATTCAGAACCACCGGTTCAATGTTTTCTTTTGCTTTATTAACGAAGATAAAAAAATCACGTGTGGTTGTTGGTCTGTTTATTGGTAAAATGTTTTTCAAGGGATATTCGGTTGATAGTGTACGTGAGAGTATTAGCAGATATGAAATTTCTTTTGCAATAGACCTACTTATATTATGATTGAGCTAAATGTTGATCATAAAAAACGTGAAATGAAATGGTGATAAAGAGCGCTTGGAAATTACCAACAATTTCTACTATCTTACATCTGAATTCGGTAACCTGTCATTACAAAAATAAAATATCAAGGAACGGAGAATTCCACTCGATGGCACTTATGTGATACCCTGGCTCATATTGAACTGAACTCTGAAAAGCGCAGAAAATTCAGAAAGTTTCAAAATTCTTAGAGCGAACCTTTGTTGGTCATCATCGGCCAGTTTTCATGGTGTCAGCCAATTGCTTGTCATTGTTTTAAATAATGATTGCAATATAAGATCACTGACAGCATGTTTCAAGTTAAAGAATTGTAGGTGTTCAGTTTTTAGATGGTTTAAGTTTACACTTAAACCACCTTATAGCATCAGTCATGGCAACTTCCTTTCAGCAATTTGGGACACTTCCCATTGGAATTTTTTGTCAAATTCGGACTCAAGACTGCTTGAAATATCTCTTATGACATCTCATGGTCACTTTTGAAATTTGTCAACTTTTGGCAGCTCCAGGGCCATTTGAGTATTTTGCCCAAAATGGGGTGCCTTCAGAAAATCAAAGTTTTTTCAATGAAGGAGTGACAACTCGTCGAAGTGTCTTGGGGGTTTTAGGTGGGCAGATGACTAGGCTATATGATGGTACCATTTTATTTTGTGGGGGGGGGGGGATGTGACACACTTAGAGGGGCACTGCAGGGGATGGAAAATAAAGGTTGTATTT
>JBCAUG010719633.1:0-12655 GCA_038406175.1 Haplosyllis leylae | reverse complement strand
GAAATTGTGAGATTTCACCAAAAAATATTTCCCATTTAAAGAGCAAAGCTGTTTACAACAGCTCTGCTAAAAATTAAAGGGTATGCCAGAGTTGTGGTGGGAATTTACTGTGATATTTTGCGGTTTGCAACAAATTTTTAGCTGGGGGACATCACAGTAGTGGAATGAGATTCTTGCACCTGGCTACATTGCATTTGTGATTGTAGTTTAGAGGGGATTATTATTAGTATACTTCTTTGTGGTGACAGGGGAATAAATGTTATTTAATGCCAAAAAATGACACACGGAAAAAAGGTGAGAAGACAGGGAAAACCCAGATAATTTTATCTTGATTGGGGTGTGGCAACCCTGATGTATGTTGTGTGTATTTTGCAGATGTATTTGTGGATGCCAAACCTACAGAGAAACACTTTGAACCTCACGCCTGTAACTGTATGAAACCCAGCGACACTGGTGTGATGGGTTGTACTGAAGGATGCCTGAATAGGATGGTATTCATAGAGTGCACTCCAAACGTATGTCCGTGCGGGGATCAGTGCAGTAATCAACGTATGCAGCGACACCAATGGCACAAAGCAGTGGAGAAGTTCCAAACTGAGAGTAGAGGCTACGGAGTTAGAGTTACGGCTCCTGTGCTTTCTGGTACGTTGACTGAAAAGAAAACTTTCCACCCAATATTAGAAGAAGGCATTTAATAACTTATTTTGTTTCGGAGACATTTTAAGGCAATTTATATCTTTTTTCAGGCCAGTTCCTTTTGGAGTACCTCGGCGAAGTGGTGAGTGAAAAAGAATTCCAGCGTCGAATGACAGAAGAATATTTCAACGAGCGCCATCACTACTGTATGAATCTGGATTATGGAATGGTTATCGATGGTTATCGTATGGGAAACATCGGAAGATTTGTCAACCATTCATGCGAACCCAACTGTGAAATGGTTAAATGGTTAGTAACTGATCAGTTCCCATGTGATATTTGTTATCAGTTATTTGCAATAATCTTGCAACTGAAGCATATTGGGACATGCGATGGTGATTGTTACTGAGTACAATTTAATTCATTGTTCAGAATGAGCAAAGTTTTAATGATTTTGATTTTACATACCACAGGAACGTAAACGGAATTTATCGGATGGGACTATTTGCACTGAGGGAAATAGCAGCTGGGGAGGAACTGTCATACGATTATAACTTCTATTCGTACAACAATGATGCTCAAGTAAGCAAAACAGAACCAGCACTCAATATTCGAGTAGTAGCATACGTATGCCCGTGAAAATACTTTTTTTTAATTACATTTGATATGAGACTACGAATTCCTACGAATTACTACAGCATCAAAATCACCACTGCACATGGAATTATTTCGTCCTTTTAATGATTTCTCTTTGCCATTTCACTTACAGCAAGCGTGCTACTGTGGTAGCGAGAACTGTCGAGGTATTATTGGAGGAAAACACAACAACAGAAAGAACGGACAATTGGTAGATAAAGCAGGTCGTCCTGTAGGCAGACCACCGAAAGACAAGAGGAAGTCAAACTACAGGCTCAAAAAGTTCAGAGAAAAGGTGCGTGGTTAGCGTGGCGTTATCAGACGAGTGCTTGGTTAAATGAACAGTGGGTTTTATGTGTGTACAAATGCAATGGTTCTGTTGTGAATGATATGAAATTCCAAAACCCATGGGTGTCATGGAACCAAAAAGGAATTCATTGATTGAAATTTTGGTATACTGAAGTGCGCAATTTCTTTCAATTTATCCAAGCTTCCATGAACAGTATAAATGCATTTGCATTCATTCTGATTCGTTGAATGTTGGCATGATTGCTTATTGCATGTGATTCCTGAGTCGAATCAGGAGGCACTTGTGACAAACGTTTGTGAGAATGATTAATTCATGTGGGCAAAATTTTTGCTGACTCTTAATTTTGACAGAAGGCTTTGGAACAGAAACAGTTGCAGCCAACACCGGTCAAACCAATGTCTCACAGGGAGAGATGTTTTGCCCAGAAACACGCCATATTCCTCTTAAGAAACATAGACAAAGTAAGTAACATCAAACAGAAAGGACCCGGAGGTGAAACCCCTGACACACCAGTCTCTAAAGAAGGTGAGTCTGACATTCACTTTATTGGTGCAGTTTTAGTTCTTTGAATAATTATTCACTTAAAATTTATTTCGGTCTGAACTGTTCTATTTCCTTCCAGATGCATTCATGGCACACTTCCAAGCACTTAAAACTCTACGTTCTGTTAGAACACGCCGTCTAGCTTACGCTGCCGACAACAGCGAGTTGGCTTGCACAGCTAAACTTGCACAAATTTTTAAAGAAATCTATCAGGCTGTGACAACATACAAAGAAGACGATATTGTTCTGTCCACCAACTTGATGACATGCCCCAGCCGCAAAAAGTAAGTGTTCAAATACAAACTTCAGAATACGATGTTGATTTGAAATCGTACATCCTGCGTTGGTATTTTAAAGGTTGGTTATGTTAGTTACATCGGCATTGTGGGATGGCCAAGAGGGTGTTCACTTATGAGTTTGATTGTAATGTTCTGCTAGCCAAATTAACGTAAAACTTTGAACTATGAACATTTGGTCCACTTTGTAGAAATCCAGATTATTATGAAATGATCAAGGAGCCGATAGACTTAAACACCATAGAAAAGAATATCCTGACCGGACAGTATACTAATGTAGAGGACTTCGAGAAGGATTTTCTGAAATTGTTTGATAACGTAGAGGTACGTTGTAAATATACAGATTATGAGATGGAATATTAAATACAGACTCATTTATTTATTTAAAGTCGATTAAATAGCATCATTAAACGTTACTGAATAGAATTTGTACTTTTTGTTCAGTTGTATTGTGGAAAAAAATCAGGAATGGGGAAGTATGTCAACCGATTGAGGAAAGTCTTTGCGAAACAGAAGGAGGAATTAATGGGACTGATTGAGTTTATTGTGGCAGAGGCAATAGAAGAAGCTACGGAAAATGCGGCAAGAAATACCAATTTTAACAGGTGAGAACAGAATGTTTGCAATTTTGGCAGACATGTAGTCTTGCTTTTCTCCCGGAATATCATTATATGCATACATCGGCTTTTTTCCATTTTAGAAAGTTTTGATTAAAAATTTGATTAAAATTTGCTAATATGCATGGTTTATTTTTCCAGATCCTTAAGTCACGCAAGTAGCACAACCAGCATCCAAAGTCAGAGCGTTGACTCTCCAATTAGCGCCATATCAGAGGTTGAAGAAAGTCTGGACAAAGATAAGGATCACTCAACCCGAGAAAATTTAGCAAATATACAAGAAATTGACAAAGATTCGAACACAACAGGTGAAAATAAATCGGATAAGGAAGCTGCAGGAGATACGACTGAAAGTAGCAAAGAAAGTGAAAACGGAGAGTCTTCAGAACAAACAAGTGAAAGAAGTCTGGAAATAATTGAAGGAAAAGATAATGAGAAAACCCCCAGTGCCACAATATCTATAAGTGACGAAACAGATGAATTGAACACAACCAAGGATAGTGTAGGTAGTGAGAGTGTATTAGAAATATCTAGAGAAAGTCCTGAAATGCGGCAGGATAAACATAATGACAGTACGGAGACCGAACCCGCTGTGGATAACAGTATGGTAATCGAGGAGGAAAATGATGAGGATAATAACGTAAAGGACAAAGAGGCTGATGAAGGAAGCTCTAATCAAACGGTATTAAATGAGTCGAGTGAAAAGGAAAATGATGAAGCCGAAAAAGAGCACAACAAAAGCTCAGACTCGATTCAGACGGATACAACAAATGAAAGTGTGAAGAGCAACACGAATGCAAGTTGCACCGGAAGTTGTGCGTTAAACAGCGGAAGTGGCACAACGAGTACCAGCAGTAGTACCTGTGGCTCCCAGTATGGTGGGTCCACCAATGCACCGCCAAGTGAGTGCGACCCAGGAGACTCGGGTAAGTGAACGAGCTGAATGTACCATGTTTTTACGTAATAGCCATGTATTGGTTTCGTAGTCTCTGAATGATGTCTGCAATGCTACCTGTATTCGGGTGTAAGAGAAAAGAAACATTGCTCACAACCGAGAACATTTGCAATTGACGTTGGGTTTGTATGAATAGAACTTTCAAGAAGTAGAAATTTCCACTGAGAATTTGTAAACATTTTACCTAATACGGGATTGGGAAGACTACTTGTATTTACAGACAGAGAACTGTATCCCTTTTTAGATGAGTTACGTTTCGTGGTAGAGGAGCCGGGAGAAGATGAAGAAGTTATTCGCTGTATCTGTAGCATCTATAAAGACGAAGGTAAAATGATCATGTGCGACAAGTGTGAAGTGTGGCAGCACTGCGATTGTATGGGAGTCGACGACGACATTGACAACTATCTGTGTGAGCAGTGTGATCCCAGGCCAGTCAACAAGGTACGAACAGAAGTGGAGATCCTTTCATTATCTTGTCAATATGAGTTCGATGTGTATCTAATTGATTATCTTATTGACATATATGCTTAAAGAGTACCAAATAAATGTACTGGGGGTAAAGTAAAGCACTGTGTAATGCAAGTAAATATATTGTTTTGGTTAGCGGTTCAAGCCTATCATAGGTTATTCTTGCATGTATTTAATAGGAGATAATAATGGTTCCACAACCGGCAGAGCGGATTCCAGGCTGCACCTACTACATGACACTGCAGCGCGGGGAGCTCCAGGTCCGACATGGTGATTGTATTTACATCCATCGTGACTCGCTACCGATGAAAACTCCATACAATGAGCTAACGCATCTCCCGACGGAAAAACTGGACATTTTTAGGATAGAACGACTCTGGAAAGATGAGAAGTAAGCTTGATGATCTTTGGAAATCGCGAATCAAAGTTTCAAAAAAAAAAAAAGACTTGTGCTTTCTGGGGACTTCCAATGAGGACAGTCCTCCGAGAGAGACTATTTTGGAAACAACAATATTCATTAAATTTTACGTAAGAAATTAAAGTGTGAAAATACTTAATGTAAACACATGTAATCTGTGCGTTCCAGAGGAGAGCGATTTGTGTGGGGGTTCCACTACTACCGTCCTCACGAGACATTCCACGAAGCCAGTAGGAAATTCTACCCGAATGAACTGTTCAGGGTACCAATCTACGAGATTGTACCCATCGACTGCATCATTGGAACCTGTGTCGTCTTGGACATACAAACGTATTGCAAGGGAAGACCCAAGGTTTGTTTTATTCGCACACTTTTCTTTTTGGTCATACAAGTAAAATTGTAGCTTCTAGGCGAGAGATTTCATTGTATGCTTTTTAGCCTTCACCAGTAGAAGGTGCATAACGTTTTTCAGTTTGTAAATTACAGGGCGTGAAAGAGCAGGACGTGTACGTCTGTGAGTACAGATTGGACAAATCTGCTCACTACTTCCACAAAATTTCTCGTATTAATCATCCCGTCAACACCAAAGTGTACTGCTTCAACAACTTCGTAAGCAAGCTGCAACCAAAGAGAACTTACACTGTACGTAATACAAACATTACTCAAACACTACAATTGATGGAGTATGAGATATTTAATATTTTATTTATTTATTTTTTGCGTTTCGCTGTGAGCATAAATTAGATGAGAAAGTTTGAAACTGTATAACATTAGCAATATGTAAATTTTGTAATGCAGCCTCATCCAAACGAAGTGCCTGAACTGAGTTCAAGAAAATCTAAAGCAGACAAAGGGTCTAATGCTGCTGCTCAAGGCGAACGTGAAAACTCGACAACACAAAATGATGTAACCAAGTCATCTGGCATAGCGATATCAGCTAACAATACTAACGATAACGACGAAGATCAGCCTTTGGTTAAAGTGACACAAGAAAAAGTAAGGATACATTTCTGATGATAGTGACTCAAGCCTTCTCTGCCTTTATTCTAGATAGTAGCCAGCATCTACAATACAGTCTGCATCGAAAAAACTTTTGAGCTCTAATACACATAAAGTAATGAATGCACTTGTTTTTACAGAGACAAAAGCAAAAGGCACGACTGAACATCTGTCTGGAACGACTGCGCTCAAATGTGTCTGACAAGTCTAAGGACACATTAGATGCTACATACCTCCTCGCGGGAAAACGTCTGAAGAAGAGAAAGGAGCCATATTCACCTTCTACGTAAATGCATCGGCCACAGAGGCAATCGACGATCGTTGGTGGATTTGGGAATAAGAGTTTCATTTCCGAACATCTGCCATATTAATATATTACACCAATATGAAAATCAGATTCAATTGATGTGAATAAAATGTGGTTAATGAACTCTGCAAAAAGGACAACCACCTTACTTCTGTGCATGGGTATGTATTTCTGAGCTGGATTATTGGGAACTATTTGTTGTACTTTTGAAGGTCTCTATTTATTAAATAAAGTAGAAATAGTGTCACTGAAGTTTCCTTAAACTCGTGACTGTTTTGTCATATACTTTCCGTGTGTGTGCCTGTGAACACGTGTGTTGAGGGACAGTGCAATACAAACTCAATGCTCTCTGTGTGTTAATGCTGTAACAGACTATAAGAGAATTGCAAAACCTTTGTGATGACGAATGTTGCAGAAAAAAACTCTTTTACACACTACGCAGTTATCAATGTTTTTATCTTGTCGGACGATCGACTCCCGGATAGTGGTCTTAGATTTTACTGTTACACCTGTCGGTTAATATTTTTGTAAAACCATGATTTTATCTGCTTGTTGCGGAAGACGTCATGTTTACAATGAACCAATAAAATGGTGTTATGTAATTTTTTATCACTTTTAAATAAATGCTCTATTATATCCTGGAACAGTAGTTGAAAGGATGAGTATGTGTGATTTCCATCTCAACAGAGGCAGCTACTCCGTATTTTATGAATTTGTATCAACATGACTCAACCAATTTAGCATCAGGACAATTATCAGTATCATTTATATTTATAAATATATGTGACTTGTGGAATCTTTGAAAACTTTGTTTTTAAGTCGAAAACGCTTTCTTTGAAAGTAATTTTACTGTCTATTCTCCAGTGGTAGTCGTAGACGTAATTTGATGCTATAGTGAACTTGTCCTGGGACTATGCAAGTTTAAACGAGTTTTAGATACGAGGCAACCGATTAAAATAACATGCAATTGTACACCTGCAGGTGTGTACACAGGTTCAATTTTCTAGCGTATTATGCACGATAAGAATGATGGGCATTCAACGTTTTGTATTTTTGTAATAAATGCCGGTCATAAATAGTTTTTACAAAAAATCCTTCTGACCTACACTTACTACATGACAGAATTAATTGAAAACCGATAATCCGATGATTGTAGGTGGAGTTGTCATACCGTGCCCCTGTTTGTTTTTGCACCTTTCATGGCTTAGGCATGAGAAAATTTGGGAAGTAACTCCTCCCACTCGCAAACAATTTTTGGAGATTGATTTTAAAGTTTGTTACAGAATTATAACTACAGACGTTTTAATGCAAGGCCGAAGCTGCATTAAAGTATAAAGTTATGGAGTTTTATTTTTACTGTTTCGTTATAATTAGACCGCAATTTCATAAAATTGTAGCAATGAAAATTTGTTTACATTTCCGTCACTACACCACGGAATCATTCGTTGATTGATATTATTCCTTGTATTTATGTATTTGGTAGAACGTTTTTAAAGACAGTTTTGTGGAACGGATATTTTTGTTTTGAGTGATGAAATCACTGGAATGCGTGATTGTGTGTAAATTATTTAATGTTCTTTTTGAATCAGTAATTAATTAAATGGTGCAACTCATCTTCATTTCATACGTAAATAAACTATTGAGTCATTTCATCATTGCAGTGACGTGTTGGTGTTTTTATTTTTGACGAAAACAAAACTCCAAAAGCCAAACTAAGTACCAGACTATTTATTAAATTAATAACAAAAAGACATGAAGGTACTGAAAAGTATTACACGTGCATCATATCAATATGTTGATTCAGTTCCTCCTCTAACTTCGCCTGGAATTGAAAATAAATGTCCAGAATTGAAGTTCATATCTATAATTCGTCATTTTCTGGCAAATCCTGGCAGAATTCTGTCAGCATTGACATTCACTAGTCGCAACCCATCATATGTCAATGCTGACAGAACTCTGCCAGGATTTTTCAGAAAATGAATTATAGAAAAACTCCGAAATTGCGCAGATAGGATATCCAAGGACTGCAGTTATGGACAAAATACTTTGTGTTAAATTGTCAAAAAAGGGCTTACCAATTCAAGTTTAGCTTCCTCAACTTTTACTCTAGAAAGAGCCAGGTCCTAAAATGGAAGGCAGATAATCGTTTGAATAGGTATCTGGCATGATGCTTGCATCACAATCTATAGGGTATTTTGCTTTGGGTACAGTGTTTGTGTTGCAACTTCTAACTTGGCCTCATTCTACACCCGATGTTTTTGCATTCTTTTAGTCGCGCCTGCTATTGAGCAGAGCGATATATCTTTTGGCTTTGGTGTCTGTTTGCTTGCTTGAATGTAGACAGAGAATTTAAATGCAAGTATTAACAACAGGTGGCTCACAAGACTGATTTCCTTTCAAATATTGCCACTAGATGGGTCTCTTTGTCTTATTGACACCACCCACTCCTAATGACACCACATATGCTAAATGACACTGCATATGCTAAGAAGCAGATATTTGAATGCTAAAAACAAGTATGACTGCTAAGAACAAGCAAATTAATAAACATTTGGAATAATCATAAATGATTGTTCTTAGCATTGATAATTGCTAAATGACACAACATATGCTTAATGAAGAAGCAGGTTACTGAATGCTAAGAAGAAGTAAATTAATAAATGTTTGAAACTTAATATTGCTTAATGTTACTTGATATTACTTACAATAACTCAGTATTACTTCATATCACTTAATTCTATTTAACTTAATATTACTCACCATCACTTAACTTTACTTATTACAACTCAGTAAATTAAAATGGAACTTGAAGATCTGGCAAACTAAAATAAAGCAGCCAATGTATTGCAACCTATTATCAAGCCAAATCTGATCTGATTTTGTCTCATTTTGGGATAGGTGGCTGGTGGTCCCAAGAAATTTTTTTTTAGTCTGAATTTGTATGGAGCCAAATCTGAAATATGGTGTTATCTCATTTTGGGGGGGTGGGTGGGTGGGTGGTGGAGGGTTCCGAGAAAATGTTTTCGGTCCGAATTTGTATCAAGCCAAATCTGATGTTATCTCATTTGTTGGGATGAGGTGTCTGTGCGTTAGTATGGTTGTATGGTTGGTTAATTGTAGGCTTGTGGCCACTTACCCCCCAGTAATCAGATAAGTCGCTGCGCCAGTTGAGGCGGAGCGACTAAAAATTCATACTCACCGGAGGAAGTTTATGGTACGAGTCCAATTTCGCTCGCAAAGGTTGTAAGTTTTGCTTTAATTCCTCCAATTCCTGTCAATTGTAATATAAAACTAAGCTTATTGCTACCAATGTACAAAAAGGTGGATTGTTAACATTTCTGCTGAAAGGAAAAGTTAAATCAAAAAATTTCATTCGCAGATTCATAGTCATTTTTGAGGGCATCTTCGTTGAACTGGAAAATATTTTGTGACAGGTTGATGCCAGACTCTAAGTCCATCGGTCACATTTTAATTTATAAGTATGAGAAAGTGTTGCTGTTGAATATCCCCATTTAGACTTTTTTTCCACAAATAAAAACTTAATTAATTAAACTTACCTCTGCTCTTTTGACTAAAGTTTGGTGATACATCGATGGATCAGCCCCCGTGCTGGTTAGTTCCAGCTAAAATATTTAATATACATGTAAGAATAAAACAACCGAGCACTTACATATTGCGTCAAAAATCCTTTCTAATGTAAGTACATTTACCTGATAATGTTGGATGTGTTTCTTGTACTCCCTGGACTTGCTTTGTAGGTATGCCGCTTGCTTGGCTTTCTTTTGTAAATCTGGGCCTTGATGTTTCACTTCGTCTTCTATATTTTCTAATGCTCTGCAAGATGTATTTTGTGGCTTAGTATTATTTTAAACGAATTGTGTTCATGTCAACCTTGCTCCATCATAATCAAGGGACAGACACACGTATTATGATCATCTTGACTCACACAAGTTACTTTGTGTACTTGTGTTTCAAAGACAAGCAACTTACTTCTGCAAACTATTTAGTCTTTGTAAAGCATTCTTCGTCTTCAAGAATAACTGAGAGCAGATTTTCTGTTCAGTGCGACGGGATTCTTCCACTCTCATCATCTCACGGCTCATCTCGCTCAATCCCAGCAACAGACTAACAGATTGTCAACAAATAATTATTATTGACAATTGAATCTTATCACTCTAATGGCTGATGGACCAACACTTGACAATATATTAGTAAAATTAAGAAATGATCTTTCACGGGAATACACAATAATTATCTAATAGTTCTTGGACACAAAATATCCTGAAATTGATTAGCGGCCATAAACAAAGAAACATTTTCGTTTTCGCGTTTACTTCTATGTAGCAAATAAATGTCGGGGCACGATTCTCTAAATTCATTGGATGTTAGCAGTCACATGTCAGTAGAATATTTAAATTTATATCAACCTTGTATCACTGGTGTCTTTAACTTCCAAAATATTTGCCACATTTGCCAGAGTTTTCAAGCTTGTAGATCCTGATTGAGATAATGTGTCCATTGAAAGTCCGAGGCGACACAGGATAGCTCCTATTCGGTCAGCTAAGAAAGAAAATATCTCAAAGCATGACTGACATAAGTTACCGCGATAAAGATCAAAGAAAAGTTGTTTTTTTTTCGTGACGGTGAATGGCAATTCGTACCTTCAGCTTTGTATTCCTCTGTTTTCTGTTGTGTATCTTCTATGACAATTTCTGCGGCCCTGTTTTGCTTTTCGTTACGTTCTTTAAGCGTGTATAGCAGGTCAATGGTTCGTGGGTTTATTTCGTAAGGAGGGACAGTGTCACCCCCAAAAACTTTCTCCAGCCAACAATGGACCTAAGAAAATATAATTGGTGTCAGTAAAACTCGTCTCTGTGCTCAAAACGACATGTGTTGGATCAACGAGAGTACGTGGGCCCATGATGTGACACACAAAACCAGTACATTTTTGTGATTAATGAACGGAGGGTCAACGGCTCTTTGTACAATTTGAAGTAAATTGTCAGACAAACGACACAATTCTGAGGAGATGATGCTTGGAGTCTATCGAAAGACCTCAAAAACGTTTTCAAGTCAATGAGCTTCGCTATCATCGTTGCTCCTGCAAACAGTCTTAATTGATGTCCATACAACCCATTCCTGGATGATATGAATAGGACTTCAGGGTGTACACAAGTGAAAGGCAAAGTTATTTTGGCATTCGCAAACTGTAAATGAAGCTGCCAAAGTACAGGCTAGTGTATTAAATGGAGGTCATGCTGGATCGTCTGCTTTTAAATATAGGATTTTATTGTTTTCTTGTGGAAAATTCACAAAAGTTCTCGGATACCCTTCCCATCAATTTAATTTATTACATCACCAGGTGCCATCCCATACAACAATCATTCACTCAGACACTTTTTTATCTCCAAGCACTCATAAAATTTCTGAATAAACACGCATCATTTGGTATCCAGCCAGGGATGACCCCCCCCGGATAGGACAGCAGAAGGAGCACTTGCTACGCAGTGGGCAGTATGACTCTTGGGTTCATGCAGGAGGACTTTCTTGTTCAAATTGAATTAAAGGATAAGTTCTTGGTCACCATCTTTAATATTTCACTTTTCTACGTTACTAGCCACCATCCAATACAACACCAGTGTACCATTAATTCTCATAGACCCTGTGCGCACCACACCTTCTACTGGACCTCCACAACCTCCTCAATCCCCTTGATCTCCAATCACCTGTAAATCCCTCAGCCGAGTTTGTACAGTTGCTGTCACTTTTCCCCAAGTGGGACCACCCAGTCTCATTAAATTCAATTTGATACACAACGATGTTATCTGTTGAGAATTGAAGAAGTCATTTACATGTGTTAGAACGGGCATAACTCCTTCCCCTTTTCCGTCCACAGGTAAATAACTCTGAAATAAGTAAATAGCCACAGCCGCAGCCCCCCTCCCTCCCCCCGACCGATTACCAGATTTCGAAGCCACAGCGTACAATTTAAGAGCTCAAACATGAATTTCAGAGCCCTAATTTTCAAAGTCTTGGCAACAGGTCTATCAAATGGAATGCCAGTGTCACCTTATTGTTTTTGACTTTACGCACGGTACCTTTATGACAGTGATTGTTTGCAGACACCTTCAAAACTTGACATGATATTTCTGTAATATGATGAAGCAAACAACCATCTGTATCTGCAAAGCAAAAATAGCTTGGTGTCGGACTGAGGTGGTTTAAGGAGGCTAGAGCCATTTGGGACAAAGTCATTAGATGTGGGAAATACTTTCTTGAGAAATTGTTTGGTCAGTACATGGTAGATTAAAACCATTTTAAGATGGGCTTTTCATTCAAATCTTGAGATAAAGAGGGATAATCAACATGACCCCTTTCATTAGAAATGCTAAGGAAAAATAGCCCTGTGACGGGCTGAGGTGGTTTAAGTTGAATGTGTCAAAAAGATGTCAATTGGCAAATAATCAAAC
>JBCAUG010719622.1:0-12656 GCA_038406175.1 Haplosyllis leylae | reverse complement strand
TTCTATGTGGAATCCACTCATAACCCTGTCACAACTCCAAATTCATGAACACCCCCTGGTGAAAGGACAAAAAAAAAATTTTCTCATAGACATCCATTGTAAAAATCCTATCAGAAATCCTTGATATTTGTCGCAAATGTCAGAATCACTTGAACCTCCTTCAGGGTGAAAAAGGAAAGTGCTACTGTCAACTCAATCAATTAAGGTTTGAACGCCCATACCTCGACTTGTGGACTATTCATTCTTGAGATTGCTTCAAGGATTACATTTTTGAGTGGGCAGACCTTCCAGTAAAGGAACTGCAAAAATAGATTCTATCTTCATTTGGTATTTGATTGTTATTACCTTTCATTCTGTGAGAAACAAATTGACTTGCTCCTACACGGAATCATTAATCGTAGCCGTGAATAGACGTTGTGGCGCTTAAAATATCTGACGTCATAAGTTAAATCTAAGCGATAAGTTGACTCTGTCGTACCGACTATGATCACTAAAGCTTAAACATCTGGGCACAACCAAAACAAACGAAAAAGGAAACCTGTTCTAATTCATTATGGGTTCTAAGGTCTTTTAACACCGAGCATCAGCTGGAACGGCCACATTTAGTCCAAGCATTTGCAGTGATGAACATTGATGCTTGAAAATGGGTTCCCGGCCGATTCCAAACTGATATCGACGATCGGTATGAACACAGTTGCAGATGGCCATCTGTGCACGCTGGCACAATCCTGATTACCAGATTACCAGATTCCCTCACAATCAAATTAAAAATTTACCTCATTGTCCACATCATTTGGGAATCGGTACACAATCTATTCCCTCTTTGGGAAGCAGGAAAAGACAGAATACAGAATAAGACGGATTGAAGTGGGAACTGACAAAGTAATGAAGAGGACCCAGTATGTGTTTGTCACAGTCGGTGAGTACCTTGTCCTTTTGGGAACATAAGTCTTCAGTCTTACCTGCTGACTTCTATAATAAGACAGGTATTTACGTAGGCCGACACTGTGTAGCTACGCAGATTGATGATTATATCTGTTGCGTTCGTCTTTCCTGTAAAGGCCTGTTCACACCGAGCGTCAACGTTACCGTCAACGTAAAAAACGCTACTTTGACAGGCAAATGGGTATGCAACCCATTTTGCCCATCACTGTGCCCGTCAAAAAGATCAAAGGTGCCGCCCGTCAATGTTACGTTGTGACGCTCGGTATGAACAGGCCTTTAGTCTATGTTTAACGTGGACTTGCACATGCGAAAAAAAATGTTTCTCGTCATGATTGTTTTACAATAGTGAGATCTTCCGTGAGCAGCTTCTCATGACAGGCGAGGTGAAAACCCCAATTGAGAGCAATGTATAATTGAATGTGCATGTGGTCACGAAACGTACAACTAGACCTCCCCAAAGTGTCCATGTGATGAATACCTATATTCCACCAGTTAGTATTAGTAAAAAGGTCTAGTTACAAGTCCACGTGCTAGATCTAAAATTAATCAACGTGAGACAAAACCTGATTTTCCAAACAAAAAAAAAAAATGCGGCGAAACCTTATTATTATCATTCGAATTTATCATTTATTAAATTGAATTGAAATGTTCAGAACAAATATTTCTTTGAGCAATGAAAATGGTATTTTTGATAATTATCCCTCCGTGACCACAAACAAGCCTTGGTATCATCTGTTAAGGCTTATTTACATGTACACAGACACAGACACCGATATTCGGGCCAATAAAGTTTAGCATTGTGCCATTGGATTGGACTGAAATTTGGGCTTAATAGGTTCCAGACCCATTCTGCCCACCAAAGTCACCGTCACCATTGACACAATGTTAAAACTTCATCAGGCAGAATATCGGGCCGAATTAAAAATTGATCGGTGTCGGTACGTGTGAATAAGCCTTCAAGGCATTTTGTAACTTGATGCACCGAGATGATAACAAAAGCCTTTACATGGTGGAAGTCCAAACGGATCGACCAATCGACCGTGAAATGAAATGGTTGAAAGATATTTACCAGGTACATGTACACAGATCTAAACAAGAAAGCCGTACGGTTTATTGTTCAGCTGTATTGAAAATGTATCAATTCACGAAAGATATCTCGATCTTGTGAGAATTGGACAAAATAGAGGTATAATATTTTACTTGATGTGGTTTCCGCAACTTCCGGCGATTTGGGTAAATCAAAACATTTCTTAAAACAGTTTTCTACTACGTACGAACACTATGGTAAGAATATTAGGCAGTGAAAGTTTCACTAGGTGGCTCGTTCGAAGGGGAGTGAAGGATCGGGCCCAAAATTTTGGGGCAAAAAGACCAAATCAACCACTAAAGTGAGCAGAACCAGAATTTTCCATTTCCACACTGGAAGGCAGCAACCCCAAGAGCGAAGGTGCGCCAACATTATTTGACAAATTTTCCCCAAAACTGCATCAAAATGAAAAAAAATTGGACAGAGAGAAGGGCCGTCCCTGTGGCCCATTTAAATCGGCCAATGGACGATCATATTGTGTAATTATATTGTTTAACCACACATTTTTCTACATGCTGTCCTGGAAACATAATTCGGAATTCCTTTTAGTTTGGTATCATGACACTTTGTATTATCGATGACCATATGTACTGGGACATCCAACAAGAAGCATTCTTGTCGACAATAAATTTACGTTGCCATAATCCTTAACTAATCTGGGATCAAAATACCTGTTTTTATCTTGGACTCAATTTACAACAGGTGATTACACGTAATACTTTTTGCGTTGGTTTGCTTAATCAATGAAATCACGATATACAATATTTTTTGCAGGCAGCACAGGGATACGATTCAGGTTCGTTCTGTTGTTACGGGTCTGATCACAGTACTTGTCTCGAAGTCGAAAATCAAAATTGCCTTCGTAACTAATAACAATGAGTGTTGCGACAAAACATTGGAATAAGTATGGACGGCAATGGATATTAAGGAACTTTCAAATCATACTATAATCTGGATTAAAGGTGTGAGTATTCATTAGTAATACTTTGTATATCAGCAAGGAAATTATTCCCATGGTATAACTCTATTTTTCAATTATTTCCATTGTTCCGCAACATTAAAGTTTACATGTCACAATGATGAGATAATATAATTGAACACAAATAATAAATTATTCTGATTGCTCCCCTTCAAATACCAATGAGAATAAAGGTATTAAATGTGGAGATAAAGGTCCACTATTGTTCAAGGAATTCATTTAAAACACCTGGTATGATCAACCATTTCAGGAATAGTACTCGCAATGGTGGGGACAGCATCAACAAATTCATTTTCAAATTTTTTTATTTTGTTGCTTTGTTCCACAATTTTATAGATTATTGATGTTAAATAGTTAGATTGCATCGTTAGTTTTACTTCCTTAATCGCAGCCAACCGCATTTCCCCCAAAGGGGATACAAAGCCTCCACAAGTCTGTGATTTTGGTCTTATCAGGATTCTCTGTCATATAATTTCCCTCACCTGAATGGCTAAATTTGGCTACAAAATGGTCCATTTCAGGCAGCAATAACATGTCGTAAACAAAGGAAATTTATGGGTTAAGCGCCTCCGCCTTTTGAGAACTCTTGGATCCACTAATGAAAGACTAAGGTCAGGAGTTGGCACAAAATCCCTTTTAACAATGATGAATTTTATGTAGTTCAATGTCATTTCATAAAAAGTCAATGTATGTTCACCTAAGCTCAGAATTTATTTTTAGTTAGTCAAGAAACCTCATTTGTATTTTCTATCGACTGATAGCTTCATAACTTCACCAAAACAACTAAGATAATTCATCTTAATTTATTGCCAACAGATCCACGTAATATTCCATAATTGTAATGAATATGAGGTATTAGACCCAAATTTAGATCTATTGACTACGTACAGCATTGGATTAAGACAATCCCATTAGTAATGATTGGAAAGTAAAACATCCTGGCTCAGTCCTA
This sequence comes from Haplosyllis leylae, assembly GCA_038406175.1. NCBI lineage: Eukaryota > Metazoa > Annelida > Polychaeta > Phyllodocida > Syllidae > Haplosyllis > Haplosyllis leylae. Next base: position 8,693 of record JBCAUG010719622.1, on the reverse strand, counting down.
CTGGACACGAATCTCCTGGATGTAAGCCAATTATTACAACATCCTGATTAAAGATCAACATCTTGGTAAGCAGATTTTCTGCAATATATGTTGATATTGCCACCACCCATATAGCATTAAAATTAGATTGAATATGTGCCTTTTAAATATTGGCTAGTTTAGAGTCATCTTAGTGATTAATAGAGGGGTTCCATGGTCTTTTGGGTAGTATGCCTTGACACTTCTATGATAAGTAGGCCTACTTCAAGCTGCGCTCATTGGAAGGAATATGTTTACACAAAATTATGATGTTAAAATATCATAATTACGTAACATCATAGCAACAGGCTAGCACGTTGTGTTATCATGACGTCGTAATTTTTTGTTTATTTCAGTAGCGGACCCATAAAGTCGGTGGAGAACTTGGTGGTGATCGTTTCCTTGACCAAATTTTATAGCGACCGAGGGCGTAGCCCCTTTACCCTTCCGGATCTGCTACTTCAGTTGTTTTTTTTTAATTGTGGAATAATTTTTTATTTAAATTTATTCCAGAGTCTAACAACAGCGGCAGTAAACTTGGATAGTTCCTGTCATGCTCCACAGATAGCCTTTCTGAATATTCTAGGCTCCTATAGAATCAGTTATAAGTATTGGAGTAATTAAGTCATGGTGAGAGGTATTTGTATTGGATTTAGGATTGGCACCAGATCAATAGTATCAATACCACAAACTGAGTGAAAGGTCTATTTCAAGGAGATATTTTAGAAATTACTTCTTATACATGTACAATCACTACACGGGAAAAGCTAGATCTTTTGACCAGAAATACAATCCCTTCTGAATAATATTTCAATCAGAAATAAATTTTTGGGTAGAAAAATAAAAACAAAGCACAAACATGACAATGGAGACCAACGCATCACAACGGGATTTGGAGGCACGAGATTGGTTTCATCATGTTCACGCCATTGTTGCACAGATTGATTCAGCTGTCACTCAAATAGAAGACAAACAGGGAGAGCAGGCGCCATCTAGCGCAAACAATTTCTACCAACAGCAATACCAGCGCTATCTATTGCAACAAGCTGCAAAGCCACCATCTGGTGGGAGTGCAAATGCTGCTCACAAACACAGGAAAAGAGGCAATGGAATTGCAGTTGGAGAACTGATGACGTTTGCCCCAGTGGAGTACAGGTGGGTGATTTTTATTCATATCCAGGAAATGCTCATTGATTACGTCCCGCATTCTCTGCTTGTTTCACTGAGAAATATACTTCTGTGGAAATGTCAAACTTACCAATGCACAATAAAATAGCTGCAAAAATGTGACCTCGAGAATGTCATACATTGAAAGAACTAAAATTAATTTGCTAAATTACCGAGACATTCACCATCGAAACATATGAAGACCGAATTTTGTTGACAAACACAACCAAGGAAGTTTCTATGTCATAATTATCTTAAAATGCTAAAACTTGCGAGGTGCAAGTGTGGAAATGTTTTTTTTTTTTGAATCTTTTTTTTTGAATCTTTTTTTTTTTGAAATTTGTTTTATCCCCGGGGTATGCCTCTTGCGTTCACGCAGGAGGACTTTCTTGTATTTGAACTCTCTTTGAAAACTTAGTCTTTTGGAAATTTGATGCGTGATTTATATTAGATCAGAAAAGCAATGTTAACACTGAGATTTTCCAACATACACATTGACGTAAATGTTTACAGATTGCAATTTTGGTTCGTTTGACTCCTCAAAAAGGGCGTTTACAATCAGGAATTGTCTGTCATCGTCATTGTCGGTGTCATTGTTACCGCCCGCATCTGAAGGATGGGGAAGGTAATAGTTTCACAGGTGTTTGTCAGTCCACAGGGGCGGAGGGGATACCCGAGCCAGGTCCAGCCAGGGGGGTACCCCAATCCTGGCTGGGGGGATGGAGGGTACCCTAGTCGGGGGGGTACCCCAGAAAAAAAATTTAAAATTTTTTTTTTGTAATTTTTTTTCTTTTTCTAAATTTTTTTGGGGCACATAAGTCCCCCGGGATAGGTATGATGCATGGCAAGCGTTATGCCTCTTGTGTTCAAGCAGGAGGACTTTCTTGTTGTCTGTTGTTTTAGAGATGGAGGCTTGTAACTGTGTAGTCTGTGTCCCCCTTTGCATCCAATTATGTCAAATAGTTTAACCAATTTGATGGCATAAGTCAATGCAGTCAATATAAAGGATACAATGCTAGGGACTTGTCAATCAATACGAAGTACTATTTATGTATTTTACAGTGAAATTAAGGTGTGTTTACACGTTCCAACCCCGTCCCCGTCACAGCGCCCATCAAAGTTTAACATTCGAGTTTTCCCTAAAGTATATCATTCTGCCAATGTTGCCAGAATTGTATTACTTGATCAGTTGTTGAATTAAATTTTTGATAAAGATTTGGCAAAGATTTGCCAAAGATTTGACAAGGTTTTGGCAAAATAATATTGAACAAATGGTAAATATTTATCAAATATTTGGCAAAGTTTTGTTTAAACATAAATGATCCCTTGCCTGTTTTACCAGGCAATGAGCAAGATCTTACTCATGAAAACATAGTCAACACTTACTTGTTTTACCAAGTGTGCAAAGTGTCTGTTTCAGAGACTAGTATTCCAATGGAGAGAAGTCATGACACCTTAGCTTCAGACATTTCTGCCTAAAACTGGTGTCTTAGATAGTAACTACATCATTACCAAATCTTTGCAAAATCTTTGACAAATCTTTAGCAAAAATTAGATTGAGACACCCGTTTTAGGCAGAAATGTCTGAGGCTAAGATGTCATGACTTTTCTGCATTGGAATACTGGTCTCTAAAACAGACAGGGTCATGCACTTTGCACACTTGGTAAAACAAGTAAGTGTTATGTTTTCATGAGCAAGATCTTGCTCATTGCCTGGTAAAACAGGCAAGGGGTCATTTATGTTCAAATAAAACTTTGCCAAATATTTGATAAATATTTACCATTTTTTCAATATTATTTTGCCAAAACCTTGTGAAATCTTTGCCAAATCTTTATCAAAAATTTAATTCAACAACTGATTAAGCAATGCAATTCTGGCAACGTTGGCAGAATGATCTACTTTAGGGAAAACTCAATTGTGTCAATGGTTGATAGGCAGAATGGGTCTGGGAACCATTCTGCCAGTCAAACTGCCCGTCACCATTAGCACAATGTTAAACTCTGTAGGGCTGTGTGATGGTGACGGGAACGGAGTCGGAACGTGCAAACACACCTTAATTTTATGGTAAAATACATAAATGGTACTTCTTTAATCTTTTGCCTCGGTGTTTGTACCAGTCAGTACGTAGACGCATAATATTGCAATGTCATGAGACGATCCTAACTATATTTCAGTGTCGTGTCAAATGGACCTCATGAAAAAATACTTGCCATAGACGTCGGTTAATAATTGACTCCAATGCAATAGAAACCGCGACTGATAGTTTCTGACATTACACGATTCGATCTCCTACAATTCAAGCCTTCTGAGGTCACTAAAAAAAAGCTAATGCTAATCCATTGTAAAATTGACCGTCAGAAAAATATCTAATAAACTCTCACAACTTAACAGAACCTCTCGTATCACGAGAACTTGGGACTCGATCACAATGCACAAGACCTACGTGGATTACCGGTAAGAGTAAATATTACATACTTTCCAATCATGACATACGAACCACAAGAAAAGTCGTTAGTAGATCTACACATGAAAGAAAAAATTCACACTGAAAGAAATTAAAACTTCTAAAACTGAAACTCGACGTAAAACAAATTTGAATGCAAACCGACAAGCATTCCATCAGCTACTCGCTAAGGTGCACGACATCTTGGTTCCGGACCTTCCACCACAATACGTCATCCGGGTTCCTCAGGGACGCACAAGAAGACATTCTGAGTGATTAAAGGGGTTCGCACTTACCTGAATTAAAGTTGTTCCCTGCATACTGAGATGTCTGTAATTGGTTTCTCTGTCTTCGTGTGTTCACAAAAAGAATGGAATACCTCAAAGTAAAAAAGCCAATAGACAATGATTTTGTAAAAAAAATCTTACTTTTTAAAATTGGTGTTCACCTAACTGACCATAGTTTCAAATATGACTGAAGGTCTTTGTCCTGCATACTTTGATTGCAAACAACATTCTTGAAAAGGACTGTTCACATCAATTATTTTGATGAAGAAAAAGTCGAACGTACTATTACAATTTAAACCGATACAAAAACTTCGTGAATCCACTGGGAAATCTCTGTGAATACTTATGGAATTTTTTTTATCAAAGATGGAACCTTAAACAGTAACTATTAATGGTAGTTCTGCCTGCCAGTGGTTTACATAAGTAGCATGAAATAATGCTGCTTCAGTGTTGAAAAAAATGTTCAAGACAGACCTTGTAATGCTGTCAAAATCATTTGAACTTTTAAAAAACATGAACTGTGAAAGGTCCAAATACAATGTAGTCCCAATTTTTAGCACAGCTGTTATTTGAGCGGTTATGCCAGTGGCGGATCTAAAGGGGGGGGGCGCTAGGGACACCCTCCCGGATCCAATATCCTTAATTTTCATGCAGTTTTCGAGAAAAATTTGGGGTTGGCGCCCCCCCCACCCGTCTGGGAAATCCTAGATCCGCCACTGTATACTACTGTTGTAGAACCTGAGAAGATGAGGACAGTTAAACGTCTGGGATTTAAAAGGATATGGCTGGGTTAGTCCACGTTAATAATTGTATGACATTCATTTTTAAAAGACACATACCACCTGAAGGAAGAATTCGCTTTGTCATGTAAAACTGTCATTGAATAATATATCTGTATTCCAATACATTTACGAAAAATATTCAGATCTTTAATACGTGACGAGTGTTTAAATGGTTACGTAATTTCAGCCTAAAATTACGTCGTAGATCAAAAGATTTTAGCCGTTGCATTGGAAAAGTCATTATTGCGACATGTGATGAATTAATGGGTTGAAGCGTAATGATGAAGAGTGAGGCCAAATGCTGTGAACATGTATCAGATAAAGGTGTTAACTACAGTCTGAAAAAGGTGTTAAACTACAAACTCAAAAAGGCCAAAATTTTAAAATTATCCTAAATTAATCTTTTTGATCTGATGGAAAATAGTTCTCGGTGGCATAAAAATGTAAATTCGCTCCAACTGAAAGATGTACATGAAAATGTACCCTTACCTACACTAAGTCTTCGAGTTACATTCATTGTTTGGAGCTATATTCATTGTGAGATTTTTTTCGTGTGGTATGTGTAAAATGTTTACTTGTCCAGTTTTGAAGTAGTTACGAATTTTAGCAAACCTAATTAGGCAATGAATGGGGTGTAATGTGTCTTGGCATTTAAAAAAAACTACATCATTGTGTCATATTAGGGCAAATGTGTTGACGACTCTGCGATACCGATGACTGCACTGAGTAGTGGTAACGTAAGTGGCTGATCCAGTATCCACAATTTCTTCACAAATCAATTTTGAAAACTTTTAAATTTTATCCAAATAAATGATCGTTGTGAATTGTCACAATTTTTGGGCTGAAAGATCCCTTTGATAAAAAGATATATTATCCATTGCAATGCCTTAAAAATAACCAATATCTGTATGATCTACCTTTTCATCTGGGGTTAAAAAAAGAGTTGAATGTTTTTCTTTGTCACTGTTTAAATTATTTTGATTACTAGCGTAGGGTATAATTTATGAAAATTATTAATACATTGTTCCTGTTAAAAAAAACCTTGAAATTAATGTCTGTTGTTACCTTTAACCTTCACACCTGGAAGACATAAAACTGCACATATATTAAAAGTAAAAATGTGAAGGTTCAAGTGTGTGGTCAATACTCCCCCTCGAAGTTTAAGTGGGATTTGAAGGAGAGCGTGCTTACATGAAAAGATTCTTCAATCTGAATTATTATTTATCATCTGATTGGGTATTGATGTATATCATGTAATAAATATCATCAATATCATAATTAGTTGTCAAGGTGTCAAAAGTTCACTGAATACTTGAAATCACAAATTCACAAGTATATTTATACATGAATTTAATTGAAGCAACACTTGATTGCTGATAATGAACCATATTCAAAGATAATTACCAGAAATGAGATACATATGCGAGGGCAAGGCAGACATATTCTTCGACATTGGGGAGAATATTTGCAGAAAATACATCATAATTTTGTTGAGAGAATAGAACTTCTCGTGTCACAGATAATACACGATAATGCAGAGGGTATTAGGATCTTTTTAAATTATAAAATTGTTCACAACTGAAGTGCCGTACTGATGGAAGATTGATTTTACATGCTAAACGACAGTTTGATTAGGAATAATAGTGACTCAAATGGACAGAAAGATTTTAAAGTAAAAGTACTCGATTGATTGGATAATTGGTTGAACTGTTTTTATAAAACAGCGAAATTGGCCGACCTTATTCCAACTTTGGAAACATACAATCACTACCAATTACCAACCTAAGGGTCTGTTCACATCAAGCGATAGCGCGAGCGAGAGCGGCATCCCACTTGGAAAGGAATACATTGATCTCAATTGCAGCATTCACACCAAGCGATAGCGTCAGTGGGAGTTGGAGTGGGAGTGGGAGCAGGAGTGGCATCGCTAAAAAATGGGTCACAAACCCATTTGATTTTTTGCTGCCAGCGAGATCAAGCGATGCCACTCTGGCTCCTGCTTACGCTATTGCTTGGTCTGAATGAGACTTTAGGTAGTCTGAACTTTCGTACAATAAAATATCCAGTCGATAGTAACGCCATGGTGAACGTAAACGCAACGACAATGGATCCGTAACACAATAGTTTTACACGGAGATAAGACTGTTTAATGTGTGTCGTGGATTATGTGTGGGATTATCGGTGCGTATAGGATTACCAGTGCTGTGAGTCAAGGATCAGCACCTATTGTATGATTCATGTTGTTTTTATGTTTCTTTTGGTCATTAATGAATATTGTTCTTCACAGTTGTAATCGGTACTGAGCTGTAAAATAGATACAGTAATAGATAGTACATGACTACATGGATCTCATGACCAAAAGAAATCTTTTTGTTTGTTTTGAATACGAGAACAATTTTTATGTTTTGTTTTCGGCAAAATATTATTGATAAATACCTGGCTTACTGGCAGACGTTGTTCTCAGGAGCATCTGAATTGAAGAAATGTGAACATTTTCCATTGAAAACTTTGTAAACAGGAGTAGCAACGGCTACACAATAAAGTTACAAAATTTGAGACATTATAATCATAATGGGATTATCTGGAATAGGACCAAGACCAGATCCATCGGCTGTTCAGCTTATCTACCGACAAGCGTGGCCACCTCCAGGAAAAGCATCTTCACCTGTATCCAAGGGGTAACTATTACTGATTCTTCAATTCAGCGGTCGGTTTGTGTGATTGCGTGGACTTGACAATTACTTCGTAACTTACAAAGTGTGACTTTTGTCCTTGGAATCTCCAACTGGGAAGTTCGTAACCCACTTTAAGGACTTCAAGAACTGGTCCTTGAGGTACTTACGAAGTTCACTGTTGTCATATTTTGATGCATTTATTTCAGTTTATTTATTTCATTTGCTCCATTTTTAGTGACATCAGTCTACTTCCTACTCAGGAGTTTCTACACTTGATATTCATTCCAAGGAAGTTACTGGAAGTGAGGAAAATCGGACTTGTCAAGTCCACGCATTATGCGGTTTGTGGTTTTTTTAGGGGGGATGGAGGTTGTTTTGCAATTCAGGTGATTGTTTACGTCCGAGTAAAGTTCGTTGTCTTCAGTGTTATGCAGGTCCTACCATCCAGATCAACTCTGCCTTTTGGAAGCATGTTTTGGCTGTTAACTGTTCACACAAACTGTTCATATTTGGTACGCTGAAGATATTAATATCATAATATTTCTGCGACAAAATGGTTTGAACGATACGAGAGAATGAGATTTTCCGGTAAAGGTTTCGTTGACACCACCCTTTTCAAATCAATGCATAAGAGGTTTTCCCAAACTTTCTCCAATACAATTATGCCAAATTGACAAAGCTGTTTTAGCTATACCATTAGAAAAAAACAAACAAGACCAAAGAAGTCAACTTTGAAATACAATGCCTTTACACCCACTTACATCCAATTTCACATTTACCACAAAAGGACACATGACAATGCAAAGTTGGCAATATTGCCAAGTTTGTGTTTCTAACAACCTTAGTTTAAAGCTACTTAAGCTGCAAAGGTGTGCGAAACATTACACGTCGTGTCACTGATTATGCTATATTATGAACAACAAATCTACTGAATCACAAAATGATTCGAAATGGTTTAAAAGAGCGTCAATTATTCCAAAATTACGATCATGAGATACAGTAGTTATTTGAATTGTATGCCAGCTGAGGAAATCGTCTAAATAATTTTAGTTAATATACTTTACCAATATGATGTTTTTCTCCTCAAATGGAGCGTTACAATTTTGTTATGTGTGATTTATGCAAAAACAAATGAATTCAACTTATCATCATCAGTGGATGAGAACAATTCGGTCAGTAGTTAGATATTTAAGTTTTTCACGATAGGCGTTTCTGTCAGATTATCTGACAGATCTTTGCACAGGGAAGAGCAAAAAAAAATCGTCAAAAATTGCCCCCAGTGGGGTTTGAAACCAGGACCTCCGGATCCTAAGACCAATG
>JBCAUG010719611.1:0-12656 GCA_038406175.1 Haplosyllis leylae | reverse complement strand
CAGTAAAGTCTCCACCATTGAAAAACTGAAATCCCCATAGACTTACATGGTAATCAGAAAGTCAGAAATTAGTGATACCTCTGTTTTCGTCCGAAATTTGTGATGTTCCTCCAGGGTGATACCTGTTCACCTTTTGGTAAAGGGGCCAAATTGATAATCCTAGAATGTCTTACTGTCGTTTTATGCATCGGTCGTTCAACTTTCCAAGTAAAGTGTAATGTGCGAAACTGCAACTAGTACTGTAACGGATTCGTTCAGTACGAAAACGATTATGCGGATATATGTTTTCTATCAAGTTGGTTATTTAAAAATGTTTCCTTTATTGCCAAAGACTTTTACGTAAAATACAGGTACAAATGTGTGAAACTGGTGTAACTTTAATGTTTTATAACAAAAATACTTTGCATTATTATTTTCAATGTATTTATTCAAGTATCGTGTGCAAATGGGACACTTGTTGAATCTTAGACCATATAAATTCAGTATTATAGTTCTTAAAAAAAAATCTTTTGCTCCATGTTTGAAACAACAAGAAGAAGAATTGTACGGTTTTCGAAAATGAAACTGGCATAATTCTTTTGGAAAATTTCCAAGAAATTTCCCGTTCAATATCGTTTGACAGATCCTTTGTCCAAAAACTGAAGAATGCAAAAGAAAAGACGGGGAGATAATCGTGAAGAATGTTCAATAACTTATGACAGGTTTTATGTTTTTATACCACACTGTACGTTTTTTTCTGGTTGCGACTGTGATTCTTCTTATCGCAACAAATGGGTTGCACGGGTCTCAATGGAAATGTTCACACTACGCGACTGCAGCAGCATTATGAACTACTATGTAGCCCATTATGAACAAAAACAAATTGCAGTCGCAATCAGCAAAAATCGCACAGTGTGAACGAGCCCTTAAAGATCCCCCTGTGCCTCCAAACCAAAGGAGAGTATGGCATGATGGTGAGGCGACCCCAGAGACCTGGCTCTACGAGCTCAAGTAGTTATGAATTAAACCCCGGGGAGCAACCATTTGTTTCCCAGTGCAATGAAATTTCTCATGAATTCATGAAATATCTTTTATTTTCTTTTTAAGGTTTTTGTCATGTTATTTCATTATTGCTGTGCAAATAATTTACTGGGCTTGTGTTCAATTCTTTGAAAATTTTCCAATACAGTAATTTTGAAGACGCATCTTCAACACTTTTTTAAAATATTTTTTGTTGATGAATGGACATTATAAAATTAATTAGGTTATATTTTTGCAAAATCATGAGACATATTTGCGTGTCATTGCAATTTGAACTAAACCACAAGATCCCATCCTCTTCTGCTCTAACAGTTAAAGTATCATTAGTTAAACATACTATTTTCAAACAGATATCTGGTGGTTATAAACTGGATATAATTAAAAATTTCAGCATTATGATTTATAGTTCCAAAAGTATCGTTAAATTTTTAATTTAATACAATCAAAATATTTACAGGACCACCCATGTTATGAGATAAAAAAACACAAAAACTCTTGTTAATTGTCTGCATGTTTTATTTCATGAAGCCCAATTAATTACATGCTGTCAACCTTGTTACAAAGGAAGAGCTTGGTATGGGACATCAAATGAACAGCTATGTCAACATAGAGTTGTTGTCTCATTAAAATGTCATGTCAAACAAGGTGGGATAAATGACTTGGTTAAGTGTCTGTTCACATTGAGTGAGATCTCTGTTATATTTCGATGTTAACAGTCATCAAACATGGCAGTACTTTTGGTGACTCCATCGAGTTACTTATTTGATAGGATTTCTGGTTTCCTTGAATTTTCACCTGGATGTTATCCATTACGTTCCTCGGTTTATTTGGATAACTGGTGGTCTATGCTTTAAATACAGATAACAATTGGTCCTGTGCTTTGAGCATTGCATAAAACATGTTTACTGTTACAGATTAGTTTGGGAGATGGGATCACTATAATTTGTATGGTGTTAACAAAAGTATTTCTTGCAGCACTTGTGTGGAAAAATTCAAATAAAAATTTGGTAAAAAAGCCATCCAAAAACCAGCAAGGTACCTAAACCAGCCACCAATATGGACCACTGGCTATTATGCATGTAGAACCAAAAGGAATATTGAGTCATTGGCTACATACCCAATAATAAATTATACTGCTTTCAGGTGCAACAATATGTCTAAATTTTTAATTGCCAAATATTAGTTGATAGATTTGTATTAAACTTGAAAAACTCAAGGTGCCATTATTCCTATTGATATTCTATTATTGGTCATGAGGTCATAAGAATTTTGCCAGGTATTAGGGTTCCCATCTCATACTGAATACAACCCGTGCAAATGGTCTGAAAGAGAAACTTGTACATGTATTTGTTACACACAAATATTTAACTTCGCATCCATAATATATGTAGAAACGATTCATTACTCAAATAGATCACGCTTCAGTACATTGAGATATCATATTTGCAGACTTCATTACGATGTTAATGAATGTAGTTCATTTATAAAGAGTAATGAGTGACGAATATGGTACTGTCAATATACAAGGCCATACTAATAAGTCGAACTGATCAGGCTTGTGCATTACATTGTATGGTTCTCTGTCCAAAGGAAGTTTAAACAATGAGGTGCCCCTGGACCGGTCTCAAGGTGGTCCCACGCCAGCCTTTCAATATAAATAATCAATACAATTTGATAAGTACAAAAAAATACAATTTTTCAAAAAGAACATTTACTAGCATTGTAGCAATTTGGTGTGGCGTCTCACCCTGCAGGAAGTTCAATAAATTCACCATTTTCGAGGATTTCAGTAAATCCTGACTCCAGTGTTTGTATGGGAATCTATGAGAATTTTTTTTAAAATATTTTAAAGTCTACAGGAAATGTTGAAATATTTGCATCAAACTTCTTTGTATACAATTGTAGATATTATTAAGGAGATCTGAGCAAAAATAGAGTCACTTTTTACCCAAAATAAGAAACATATCTTCAAATGTCTCTACATAGCTCGGCTCGGATCTCCTTAATAATATCTACAATTGTATACCAAAAGATTTGATGCAAATATTTCAGTATTTCCTGTAGATTTTAAAATATAAAAAAATCTCATAACACTGGAGTCAGAATTTACTGAAATTATCGCAATTGGCAGATTTTATTGAACTTCCTGCAGGGTGCGTCCCTAACTTATTTTACTGAAGTTGCCTCCCTCTGCAGTATTTTGGAACTCTTCCAGAGTTTTCTGCCAAAAGGTGTGCCATTCCAAGTAGGTCTGGGCAACTACGTATACACGGGACCATAACTATGTTTTCCCCATGCCTGGATTCGTTTCTGACCAGTTAATCCTTACTAAACGGTTCTCCTACTTTCTGCTTGCAGGTAAACAATGGGGACTGGGAGCTGGGGAACTATTTGTGTGACGCCTGGGTAGCGACCGATGTGATGGGATGTACTGCCTCTATACTCAACCTCGCTGCTATATCCGTAGATAGGTAAGTTACTGTGATAAAAATAATTTTCTTACATTTTGCAATCCTTGATCTTGTTTGTGTTAGTGAGTTCCTTTAATGTTTTAGTGTCAACACTTTTACATTATTTATGGTGGTACAGAATATTTTGAAACTTAGAAGTACAATAAGAGAGGGGAATCCTTATGGCAGTCATCGTTATTTGGTCAAATTGCCTGGATCAAGCTTTCGCAGACAGTTTGAAAATATTTATTAGTGGCTCGTTAGAGTCACCTTATTGGCTGAGTCAATAGGCCCTTAACATCTTTGGAAGATGGCAGTTTTATGATAAGCAGGCCTACTTTAACCTGTAGTCATTGGTTGGAACTTGTTTACACAAAATGCTGCCATGACTTCTCATTTTACCCGTGGGTCAACGACGCAACGTCATTTTTCTCAATATTATTACCGTGTTATCGGGTTGGCCATGTATTGATTCCAAGCGAAATTAGACAATGAATTTAGATAACTTCATTCCATTCCAGGTACGCGATAATGTTTCTTCGAAAATAACTATTATGTACGAAATACCTTACATGTACATTTACATTACATGACTATCACCTCGCCAATGCTCTTACCCAAAACAATAATATCAAATTTAATCAAAATTCTAAAGTTAGTATTGCACTGAGATTCCGTAGGGTGATTCCGTCTTTTTGATCATCAAAGGCCAAACGTCTGTGTCTTCAACTCCCACGGGAAAAGAGTGGAAAACGGCAATAAATACAGACCTTGTCTTTGGATTGAAATTCATAAGCTCCAAACTATGATATTCATTGGATTGGGATTTCAAAAGGAATTCTTCTCCGTCTGTCTTTTGTTTGAAGTGGCTTTTAAGTTCATTCCATTTAATGTGGAGCACGAAGACAGCTTAGAAACTCTGCAGTGTATGTCATACATTTTTAAGGAATCAACAATGGTTTTTAGTTAGCTCTGTCTCTTGTAAAAGATTATTGTTACGAGTACAATAGAAAGTATAGAAGTTTAAAAAATGCAACTTTTCGTGCTGCGGCTGAAAGAAACTAGAATTTTTCAGCATTAGGATTGAGCCTTTGTATTGGTGAATGTTCGCGACTTCGTTTTCATCACAACAACTTCTGTCCCAGACATTCGAGTTTCACGGTGAAATCAAGTGTGGAATTTCGTCCACCTAAAGCTATTGCAAAAAAAAACATAATACACCTTTTGACGAGAAATTAATCAAGATGTTTTTCACAGCGATTGAAAAAGAATGTGAAAACAACATTGTTTCACATTGACATATTGGTGCACGCCCATTTTCGAAATAGACCCCTTTCGCTCTATTTGAACAGATTTAAATTGTTAGGGCTCGTTCACACTGTGTGATTTTTTCTAATTGTCACTGCTATTCTTTTTATCGCAATGAATGGGTTTTACAGGACTCTATGGAAGTGTTCACACTATGCGATTGTGAGAACAACACCACAGCCTATGTAGCCCATTGTAAGTAAAAACAAAATTGCAGTCGCAATCAGGAAAAAAAACGGACAGTGTGAATGAGCCTTTGTAGCGCTATATCAGGGATTTAACTTAATGTGTTTTCTTTTTGTCAGGTTCATTGCTGTGACGCAACCGATCAGGTATGCAAAGACGAAGGGTGGGCGGAGGGTGTACGTGATGATCGCCCTCACGTGGGTCATCTCCGCCGCCATTAGCGCCCCCATCGCCCTGGGCATGAACTACACCGAGGCCCGCGCCGACAGCCCGAAGCTGTGTGTCTTCTACAACTCCGAGTTCCTCATCTGCTCATCACTGGGTAGTTTCTATATTCCTTGTATCATCATGATATTTCTGTACTATCGCATATTCAGAGCAATACACATGAGAGCAAAGCAAAACACGATGAAAATGGCGACTAAGAAAGTGACGAAAAGTCAAGCGAGTTCGAAAAATGTGATTGAGAACAAAGCGTGTAAAGCGCAAGTGTTGAAGAATTACAACGAGCGGGCGGCGGACCGGCTGGCCCACCACAGTGACGGTTCTCACAAGCCTCTGGTGCCACAGCACAACAGCCCTCCGCCCGTAAAGAAAGACCTGCAGGTGACGATCACCGACGAAGTGGTGTCGTACTCTAATGTGATAACCACGCTACAAACCACGACCGACACGGGCGAGGAGGAGGAGGAAAACCTCATTGAAAATCAAGGTAAAATGTCATTCTCCTTTTGAATACATACAGATTTACCTATTATTACCGCCCACGTACGACGGGAGGTTATGTTTTCACAGAGGGGGGGTACTCAGATCAGACCCATAGCCGTGGGGTACTAAGTCCCACAGACAGGGGGTAGGGTACCCCAGCTGGGGGGGTACTCAGACCCACAGTTAGGAGGTACCCGGGTACCCCCCCCCGCCTCCCCGGATACGACAGCAGAGTGAGTGAGCGGGCGTTATGCCTCTTGAGTTCACGCAGGAGGACTTTGTTTTATTTATTGATACCAATTGACCTTGTCAAGTAAATCAACAAGGAGTCAGGATAAAAACGTTCATGCTGTGCAATCAAATCTACAACCCTCATGTTACCTGCTCGCTTGTTTTTGTAAATATCAGGTGAATAAATGATGCAAAACAAGAAAGTCCTCCTGCATGAACGCAAGAGGCATACCGCCCGCCACATAGCAAACCTATCCTGGGGATTTATGTCCCCCCCCCCCCAAATTTTTTTTAAAAAAATCAAGGAAAAAAGAAATCTCAAAAAAAAAATCAAAAAAAAATTATCTCGGGGGGGGGGGTGTCCCCAGTCTGAGTACCCCCTGGCTGGACTGACTATGCCCCCCCCCACTGTGGGACTGAATACCTCCCCTCTGTGGGACTGAGTGCCCCCCTCCCTGTGAACAGACAGACGCCTGTGAAAACATTACCTTCCCTGCTACTACGTACGCGGGCGGTAACAACGGTAGAATGTAAAACAAAATGAACTAAATAATCGGTACAGTGACAATTTACATTGAAGCAAATAACGAAACATTTAAATATAAATACCCAGGAAGAGGCAGATATTTTGATTACATATGAAAGAGATAAGGACATTCCTCATAAGGATCCGCAACTGCGATTACTTTTTGATCTTGGCAGTAGGCTTTTGTTAGGAATTTTGTTCTTTTTAAGAACGTAAGTATGTTGTTGAGTTTCCATTATTTTGCTGTTGACATCTTTATCACCGCCCGGGTACGTAGTACGACAGGAAGGTACTGTTTTCACAGGCGTCTGTCTGTTTACGGGGTGGGGGGGGTTAACCCCATCTCCATCCAATAATACTTTCACTGGTCCCATGTCCTTTCTGGGAGAGTACCCATCTCCATTCCATAATACTTCCACTGGTTCCATATCCTTTCCGTGGGGTACCCCATTCCTGGTCAGATCAGGACAGGGGATACCCCTCCCTGGCAGGTATAGGGTACCCCGCAGCAGGGATGGGGTACCCCGCCCCCCTCCCCCCAGGATAGAACAGCAACGCGAGCACTTGCTACGCGGCGGGCGGTATGCATCTTACGTTCACGTAGGAGGACTTTCTTGTACTATATATTTTTGTGTGCAAAGCTGTATCATTTTGCCCAATACAATTGGTATCAAGTTTGTAAGTAATTGGTTGGGCAGTACTTTGTTTCTTTTGATATTTTTCTCTGCACTAAACATTAATTCCCCCTGTTCACATTTCAGGTGCTGAAAATTTGATTAAGTCTCCATTGTCGGACGACACAGATCAGCTGACGGACTCACATGTGATACCAAACGACAAAAGCCAGGAGTTCATGCTCAGTCCCAACTCCGAGGATAGCCACCTCGTGGAGGGCGACTCAGGTATGTCACCCCTAAAAGTAGACACATCCAAACGCGTCTGTAAATAGTTTGAGATCGTTTTCTATGAGAAATTTAAGTCAGACTTTTGTGTCCAAAGCATGATCAAAATTTAGTTACATTGATAACTGTTTTAAACGTATTTACTCCCCACGGTGAAACGGGTAGGTACATCAGCCGAAAATACCGTCGTTAACTGGTAGGGTTTCCCCAGGCGATAATCCGACCTTCTCCAGTTGTAGGTCTTTTGGCTCAGGTTAAACTTTACAGTGAAACAAATAACGAAACATTTAAATATCAATACCTAGGTAGTGGCAGATCCAGGATTTCTTAGACGGGGGTGGTACCAACCCCCAAAATGAGGTCACCAGCCTATATTTTGGCCAAATTTTCCCGAAAATTGCATGAAAATGAAAGGAATTGGACCCAGATTGAGGGGGGGGGGTAGGGTATCAGGCGCCCCCCCCCTTCTATTCGCCAATGCTAGGTGATAAAATTAAATGCAGAATTCGAAACCAGTGTTCTGGTGCTTATGGATATGACTCATGAAACAAAAAAAGACGTTGTGAGCTGTCACCTGGCAGCAACAAGGCTATCGCTTAACTTGAATTACACCTACCTTTTCACTTACTGAATTATTAATAATCACAATTTAGCACCACCACTGAATTAAGAAACCATTGAAGTAAAACTCCATTTTCGGTTTCGGTTTCGGTTTCCCTCAGTGTTCCTTGCTAATTGCTTGACATACGTCATGTATCCAGTTACAGTACATTAATTTGTTCTGCTGGAGTTTGCGACAGCAAATCTTAATTTGCTTCCTGTAGGAGATCTTTAAGCAATGACAACGTGTCAAAGTGCAGTAATTTGTCTATGTGTCAAACTCATCATAATTATCAATGTCAACCATAATTACAATCATGAATTTATTGTTGTGAAGTAAATGTGACATGTCCAGAGTCAAATAATCTGAACAAATTCTAGATCTAATGTTTCCTGAGGAAGAGATGTCAGAATATTTGGTTTAGGAATGAAACTTTTCTGCCCCTTTTGATGACATCTGGTTGCACATTCATAAGGACCGAAACATCAAAAACGGAATCATTTCTTGTTCGCTTGTTGTCTTGTGAAAATTAGATCTACTGTGACTTGAGAATATTCATATTTTTTCTTTGTGGATGAGCCTGTAATTTTTGTTCTGAAAACCGTTCCACCGAAACAATTGCTTTTGAAACTGTCTTGCATGCGAAAAACTCCTCTTTGTTTCTTTTGTCTTTCTCCATCCCTCTTCAGTTCAAGCCTCGAGTAATGAACAAAGATTTGTTTTTCTGCTTCTTCCATTTCATATAATGATGGGACTCCAGGCTACCACGCTCCAACCACGATAGAGGTAGAGACTCAGTTTATGACGTCATCACCAACTGCTGCTGGAGTAACGTCACCAGCGTCTACTGTGACGTCACCAGCTTCCACGAAGAACTTGCTCAGTCCGTCTCCCAGGAAGTCTCCATTGCTAGGCTTCCGCAATCACAATAAAAATGCAAAAAATAACAATACCTTAAACATACCACAAGAGGATACAGATGAAAGCCCAAAGAAACATGTTACTAAGTTTAATTTTCATAGGCATAGTAAAAAGAAAAAGGATACCAGGCGGGACAGGAGGGAACGCAAAGCAACCACAACTCTTGCCATTGTATTAGGTAAGCGTTCACAATTCATGCATCCATTCATTATCATCTTAATTTTTGGATCATTACTGTTTGAATTGGGAAAGCACAGAAATAATTTCAAGACTTCATTGAAGAATGTAATGTGTATTAAATCCAGAATTTCTGATCAGGAATCGAGTCATTCTAAAAAATAGCAGACAAGTTGTAAAATAGTCAAATGAAACCTTACTTGTTTTTGAATGCATCTAATGTTTACTTTAATTGGAGACTTTGGCTCCTAAATGTCAATGAACAATCACATGAAACTCCATTTTTTATTTAGTTTGTTTTTCTCACTATTTTAGGAGTGTTTCTACTGTGTTGGCTGCCTTTCTTCACCGTTAACATTATGAACGCCATTTGTATTCGTTTGGAGGCATCTCACCATCCGGCATGTAGTATAGACCCGATGCTGATGAGCCTCTTTGTATGGTTAGGGTACCTTAACAGCTTCATCAACCCTATCATCTACACCATCTTTAACATAGAATTTAGAAAAGCATTTAAGAGGATATTTACTGATGTGTGTATAACATACAAATAAAGTAAATAATCACAAAATTAAAATTGCTAGATAATATCATTGCTGATGTAAGCCATGTATGTTCAAAAGAAATTATTGGCTCAAAACATGCATTTCATATCAGGAACTCTTCCTACTAGAGGTAAATTTGACACAATTAAACACTAGTGTTTGGTTTTCCTGATCTGTAGTATTAATGGAAAAATATTTCAATATAAGCACAATGAAGTACCATGACCTTGTCCTTGACAAGATTGTGGTCACATAAGGAAAGGTATTTACCACGTGACCTTTAGTTTTATCAAAACTGTGTGACAGTATCAAAGGTGGACCACTGCACTTTCTTTGCCAAAAGATTATTTGCAAAAAATATTGTATTACACTATTTTGTTACTTCAAAGCTAGTCATGTTTGAAAATGCTCATTTTATACTACTGTTTCATATATCTAAATGCAACTGTTTATTTAATTTGTTGCTGGTATGAGCAGACGGATACATATTATATTTAGTACCATTTTCAATCAAATTGGGGTCGCATATATTGAAATATTTGCAAACATTTTTGAGTAGCTTGTAAATGAAAGTATTAACATATTCTATCAACTTTTAAAACGCTTATATAATTTCATACTGGGTGTTTAAATGCTGAAGTTGTGTCTTTTTCATAGAACATTTAACTTTTTTAAGTTGTGATTTCATAGCATTTATGTGCAGTTATTTTTCACCGTCAATCATCGTTTAAACTGTGATTTTCCTAGCAAAAGGGGCTATAATGTTTCATCACAGTGTATACTCTTTCACCATTATAGTCATCATATACAATATTACAATAATCAGCAAATTTTGTAAAATATTTGAACAATAATCACTGGTACAAGAGGCAATTGCACTTAATATTATAAGAGAATGCACTGTGCTGAAAGTTACACAAAACACCATATTTGTAGCAACTGAGATCAGGAAATGGAATTCATTTATACAGGATTAATGTAGCAAAAGTTGAGTTCCAATTCCTGATTACTTCCATTTAAATATACCTAACATTATGTTATTTAAAGAAGAAAATACTGTAGAAACTAAACTGTCAAATCAGGTGATTGTTATGAAGTCACCAGAGGTATTGTGACAGCCAATCAGCACATATTTGCCTGCAGAGTAAAAAGAATTATCAGTAAGTGCTCTAATAATTGACCTGGATTTGTCATTCCATGTATATATTGAGGTACATTAAAGTATTAAACTGAACATACACTGAATGATTCTGCTATGCTTTCACAATATAAAGTGTCACTATTAGAGAGCTGCTTATTTAGATTTTACTGCAGTGAATGTATTAAAATGACAAAACTCATTCTAAACACTTTCCGTGACATAATAGCAAACAAGGAAATGAATAGAAAGAAAACAAATTTTACAATCATATTTTGTCGTTTTCTTTTCCTCTATTTTGAAAAAAAAAGACAACCGAGGCAAAATTTACGCAATCAGATAAAAACACGGAAACCCTGACAATAATATCTGCATAATGTGTGCACTAAATACAGGGAGTAATCATACATAATGTATAGCATGAAGTAGTGAAATAACGCCACCAGATGGCAGCTGGTCACTGGTCACGTGACTTTGTTCAAGAAATAACAAAGATAAATAAATTATTCATACAAAAAGAATCATTTTTCCTTCGTTTTATATTTTTACCTCATAGCATGTCAGTGATCTGATAATCGAACTCAATCCCAAAAATATTTTTGAAATATAGACAAATTCTGCTAATTCATCTTCAAAGCTAATAGACTGGTAACTGCAATAGTGGACCCCAGTTTATTGCTGGCTCGGTATAGTCAGCTTAGTGATGACTAAGGAGGGGATCGTAACATCATGTCCCAACAGATTCATGAGCCTTTGGTAGTTTTATTATAATTAGGCCTACTTTAAATTCCAGTCATTGGTTGGAATTTGTTTACACAGAATGCCTCCACAATGTCACAAGCCAGCAATTGCGAACGTTCAACGATGCAACGTCAGTTTTCACTATATTTTTTGAATTTTTACACTTGATTCTGTTTTGGGAGAGGCGGAATTTTTTTTAAAGGAATCAATAAAATTTAATTTCAAGAACAAGAAAGTCCTCCTTCGTGAACGCAAGAGGCATACCGACCGCGGCGTAGCAAGTCCTAAGGCTGAGTACCCCCGGCTGGACTGAGTAAACTCCTGGACTGAGTACCACCCAATTGGACTGAGTAACCCCCCCTGGCTGGACTGAGTACCTCCCCCCAGCTGGACTGAGTACCCCCCCCGGACTGACTACCCCCCGACTGAGTATCCCCCCTCCCTCTGTTAACAAATAGACACCTTGTAAGAAGAACACAACCAAAAACCCCTGTCAGAAATACACCGTTTTGTAACGAAAACACAAAAGACTGAAATTCTCCCATTTATCTTTATTTGTCACAGCTTCATATTGAGTCTGTTTGTTGTCTTTGTGAATTGAAATAGATCGTTTCTGGTTTCCTTGAGGACAACTGTGTTGTTCTGGTAAACAGACTCGTATATCATTTCATTTAACCGTTTTGTTTCATTTTGGATGCCTTTCTCTTGGTACATTCGAGGTTTTCGGAAAATGATTGTTGTCTACTAGATTCGCCTGGGTATATAATTAGATTCGTGTTTGTCCGCAAGAGAATATAGGGCCACTATGGTGGAGAGAAGTTACGTAATCACCCCTTTCAAGGTGATTACGTTACTTCCCTCCACCATAGAGGCCCAACAAAAAAATAGCACATTCAGCAAATAGCCATATCAAGGTGTGAAATGGGTAAAAAAGGAAAATAGCGCATTCAGCAAATAATAACAGGTAGGTGTGAAAAGGGAAAAAGGGTGTGAAAATTTTTTTCAATTTTTTCCAGGTACTGTTGAATGTTTACTTAAATTAAACTGAATCAATAATAGTAATTGATCAACACGTGTTCAATTTAAGCAAAGCATTCAGGTGCGCAAACAGAATCCTTTGTGTCTATAAATGAGATCCTTTGTGTCCAATAATGAGGTCCATTGTGTGATGAATTTCAAAAAATACTGGACATGACATCTTT
>JBCAUG010719600.1:0-12656 GCA_038406175.1 Haplosyllis leylae | reverse complement strand
CAAATTTGACAAATGAATTCCAATGGGAAGTGTCCCAAATTGCCGAAAAGAAGTTGCCGATCGCTATCCTATAAGGTAGTTTAAGTGTAAACTTAAACCACCTAAAAAGCACTTCCTACTTGCAGCAGGGTGCCCACAACAGAAATGATAAGTAACAGTGTTGAACTTCTATAATAGGATGTAAATGTTTATTTCTGTCCGACATTGCATTCACTACATAAGCAGTTGACATAAGATCTGGAATGGTTTGTGTCTTCAAAGAGATGAATCCGATGAAATAATTGTTGTAATGCTTGTGGAATGTATCTGGAGGGACACGTCTGCACATTTGTCTCTTCTCAGACCGTTAGGACCTACACAGTGCAAGAAAATTACTGAAATTCGTTTCAAAATATGGTTAGCCATAAAGATGTATAATAACTAAATCGTTACACATTTAGTTATGTTGCTCAATTACATGCTGTTCTGAGAAGGTGCATTAAGAAAATAACAAAATGTGTAAAAATTTAGTTATTTCTAAACAGAATGGCCAATTTAAATGCAAGAGTGGTAATTTTTTAATACAATTTAAGAAGAAATTAACCTGAATCTCAATATTCTACTGCATGACTGATGTCATCAAGGAATCATGATTGAGTTAGTCTTTTGTGCATTCATCAGCCGCAATTAAGCTGTGGTGTTGCCAATTGATTAGTACAATGCGATTTTATATCCATATGGCCCTTATTGCGCACCTACTGTAGAAAAAAAACTGTAATTAGGCAAGAAACATTTCTTATCTTCTTAGTGCAGTATAATTATTATGATTAAAAACAAGTACTGAATACTTAACAGTAATCATACTTACACTGCATAAGGAGCTGTCTTAAGCCTCCAATTGATTTATGTGCTGCACGTACTGCTGGTAATCTACTATAATGATGATTTCTTTCCCATTCGACAGTAGCAAATATCCAATTATCCCCGTTACAGGATTGTCACCTAATTGTGGAAAATTATTGAAGTAGGCTGGGAACTGTATCTCAGAATCAGCCTCAGAAATGTAGTGTGGTCTCAGTTGAGTGTCGTGAGTAAATGTGGGACACATCTACAAAATAAAAACAATGATCGTAATTATCACAGTTGTTCGGCGCCATATTTGATTTAGTGGAAATTTGTAATCATTCACAGGAATTTTATGTTATTTGAGACTATGCACTACATCCAGCCCAAAGAGCAGTCGCATGTAAGTGCTTTCGGTTCATGGAAGAGTAATGTTGTGTCCTGAAAGTAATTGGTGGTATGTGATTACATAGTGTATTACTGATTCTCTGTATTCTATAATGCAGGATGCCCCTCCCACCAGCTGGCAAGAGAAGTAAAGAGATCTCGGAGAGACTTAGCGAACATCCGTACGTCACTAAAATCAACATCAGAATACGGAAACTTCGACACATGCTTAACAGCATTTACGACATCACCTCGTCTAACCTGGTGCTCAGTGATGCAAATACAGGAGTGAATGATTACAGCATGAACTACCTGTTCGCAGACACACTAGATAAACTGTCCAAAACATTTGTAACCTTCAGTGATGAGTTATGTACCAAAGCTTCTGAAATCCGGGAGCAGGCCATGAAAGCTGAAGACAGTAAGGCTAATAAACAACCTGTTCAATTTGTGGCAGAAATTACAGATGAGACACAGAAGTCCAATGCTGCTAAAGACAAGCCCAGCTACCGGATAGCCGCATTCAAAACATCCAGTACATGTAGACCAAAGAGGGAAGTAATATCTACGGATGAAGAAGAAAATGGAGAGGCAGGGGACCCTGATGGCCACTTTCTATACTCAAAAGACAACGAGAATGATGTGGAAAGTCACACATTCAAATGTGATTTCTGCGAAAGAGTGTTTCATGACCGGAACAATCTACGCAATCACACAGCACAACACAAAATGGAGTATTACACCTGCATTCAATGTGATAAAATTTTCAGAACTCTCCGCTCCTTCAGTGCACATGAAACTTCCCACAACACAAGGCATACGTGCAAAGTTTGTGCACAAACATTTCTACTGAAAACCACATGTCAGTGTATTCTGAACCTAAACTTGTGTGCTCACACCCTGGCTGTGAAAAAAAATTCCGGCATCGCTCAAATCATTTGGAGCACATTACATGGAGTCACTGTAAAACCAAAGACGTACCATGCAATCATTGTAACAAATACTTCTAGACTCCGACCAGCATGCGGGCACACAGAGTGGTTTACCATGGCTATGTGGACGAAATTACTCCGGGTCACCCTCATTCAAAGAAAGAGAATCTGTTCACGAGTACAGGCAAGAAAGAGTCAACAGGTGTTAAACCCTCAGATGCACCCCTGGATAGGAAATCCAAAGGCACCCGGGGCCAAAAGAAATCAAAAAAACCTCACGGCAAGTAATGAAGTCCTAGTACTTAACGGTGACTTCAATGTTCAAGTGTTCATAAAACATTGACAAGAAGGATTGTGTACATTTCATAGTGGAAACATTTATAAACTTGTGCTTAGGGTTCGCATTGTTGCTTTCTAGGTCAGTTCTGCACAAGATTAATTGCAATATTTTTAATTTATCGTTATTGTCGTTCTGATTACACGCCAATATAACAAGTCTGTAATAAAAGTATATATACTGTCTAGTGATGTGCAATTTCTGTATCCTATCAATTACGGTAAACCTAACCCCTTAACGACCTTAAAAGTAATCAATGGGCTGATGGGAAGTGAGTACCACTTTGACCTGTACGGACATGTAGATGTTAGTAGTCCACTAATGGTAGAGGGGAATTGTAGGACAAAGTAGTACTGATTCACCAAGCCTTTCACCTGAGATGGCAACAGCATATAATATCGGTCAAACAACTAAATCATTACACATTTAGTTATTAAGGGGTGATAAGTGTGCACACAACTCTTCATAGGAGCTTAATAACTAAATGTGTAATGATTTAGTTATTTCAAGACAATGACGTCCTCCATTAACCTTTCATGAACGCCTATAAATTAGAAATGCATCGTCTCATGTTCATTATTATTATCCATACTGTTCAGAATTATATCAGCTACCACTAACCTTCCTGTTGCCCAACTCTTTGGTATGTCACGCGGACAGAAATGTACTTCGAAATATTTTATGGCAGGAAATGAGCCACAAGTGCATGGAAATTAGGTTAACTGTAGATGTACGACTACTGTCCAGGGATAGTTGTAGTAGTCAATCAAGTAGGTTGCTTGTAAATAGGTCATTAGTCAGAGGAGCGTCATACTAACATTGAATACATTATCATTCAAGTGGGTTTCACCGTAGTACCACTACGATGGAAATGGACTATTTGAATAGAGGTGCCCATCATTCGTAAACTGGAATACACACAACATTTTCCTAAATTAACCAAAAACATTTATTCAAATAAATGAAATATGCAAATCATTAATAATAAGCCACTGAATTAGTGGTCACAACTTCGTGACTGACGTCCAGAATTTCATTATAAGAAAACATAATGGCATCTTCATAAACAATACAAAGCGAGTTAAATTAATGAGGAGCCACAATAGGACTCACTAACACGTACAAGACCTCCGTAACTCCATGAAGGTAACTGACATTGGCATGGCCATCAGAAATACAGAAGAAATCCAAGTAATGTGCAACAAAACTTCCAGTCACTAACACATAACGGAACTACGTAAATCCATGTGAACAAGAAAAACAGTGGCATTGTCCGACTGAACAAAACAACACTTTAAAATGAGGACATGATGTAAGTTATCAGTAATTTGATACTATCCATATAATTCCGTGCTGCAAGTTTGCACTGACATAGAAAATAATCCTTCTCATTCCAATTCCTTTTCAAAATTATGTGAACAATCCAGTACCACTTGCACCACAGTACAATACTTTCTAATATGAGAACACATTTCAAGTAAATAGAATTGATATGACTTTAAGAGAAGGAATGATTCCATAAATTAGTAAGCACTAGTTTATGAAGCTTATTAACGTAAACCGTAATGGCATATCCTTGATGTTTCACTTTACAATCCAGTACCACCGCACTGAATTTAGTAATAGAAAAGTACTGAATGTTTGCACCAGCAACATTTCCAAAGGTTATGATGAAAGAACAATTCATTTTAATAAATAATCTAAAAAAAATTTAATAATCACAGAAATGAAAATTCCTTTATAAATCAGTGGATTGTGTCCACATGCCATTTTAAAGTATTGAATGATCTGAGAATCTTCCCACACTTCTGACACTTGTACCGGTTATCTAAGCCTCTCAGGTATGTCCTCAATGCTTTTGACGTCAAGTATTCATTCGTACAGTGAGGACACTGATATTTCTTATCATGTTCCGCCAGCAGGTGGTGTATTAGTAGTGGTTTGCATACAAATTTGCATTTACATATGTCGCACTGAAACCGTAAGATCTTAAGGTGATGGCATACATGGGTACAATAGTGGTGCTTGTTCAGGAATTTCTTAGAACAGGTTGCACATTCAAACTTGAACTCTGATGTGTGCTTAAGCCGCATATGGCCGTACAATGTTTTACATGTAAGATACAGATTACCACATTGCAAACACTTGTGTTTCTTTTGCCGCGTAGCACCCCAGTACGTTCTAGCAAGGAGTTTCTTCGTTGTAGAACTGAGATAAGTGGTTGGTCTGGATAAATGTTTCAGCTTATCATCATATTCGACACATATAATGCTTGGCTTGCTTGGTGAGATGTCACAGACTTCTTCCTTAAGAATGTCATCCAATTTGCTTCCAAGACAAACTCGTGGTTGCCTTAGCATCTCCCTTACTGTGGAACATCTTAGTGTGTTCAAAACAACTTTCGGTTGACGTAGGCACTGTAAATCTGAAACACGTAATGCTTGCAATTTCACTGATGTTGGTGCAATAATGATACATTTTCCACTTTCCTCAGTGATATCACTGAAGTCTTTTGGATCGGGCACACTTTTTCCAGGAATTGGGCCAGTTACTTGTTCACATGAAGTATGGTGCATGTCAAGTATTGCTTGACAAGATATCTGCTGTGCTAGACACCGAATTAAATTTCCGTGCTGAATGGCTAATGCACATTCAATATATCTGTCAAACTGTGACTTTTCCAGAATTTCAGCTATTGTAAAGCCGCTATTTGAAGCATATGGTTCCTGCTGTTGGTTTGACTTGACCACACTTGAATCTACATGCAGATGATTAAGCGAAGAATTGTTGTGCACATTTCCTTGCACACCACTGATGTGATTCACACAAGATTCTGCTGCACTTACACATGAGTCCTCATTAACATCCATGTCTACACAAGCCTCACTCTTAGTCAGAGTGAATTCCGAAGGGCAGCCATCCAATATGGAATTGTAATGAAGTCCATGAGTCAAATGGACTTTGCAGTTTCCTGTATTTGAATTACAGGGAACGTTACTGCAACTCCTTCCTGAGATGTCGGCATCAACTGTAATCTCTGGTTCATTTTTAACATGTACATTTGCATAATCACTAATGGTTAACTTGTCACTCCAGGTGAATGTGACGACTCCTAACTCTTTGCACTCATCACGTTTCCCTGAAGTCATACAGTCGTGGCACGTATTCTGCATTGCTCTGTTCTCTGAAATTTATTAAGAAATATTGTAGAACATGCAAATTACAAGCATTCCAAGTGACTGCCAGCTGCTAACAATTACTGAAGCATTACATGAAATATAAATACATGTGACATCTGTTTTGCTGCCTACCCGTGTGAACATGTTGAAACAATTAACATGACTACCATGCTCATGTGGTGTGTTTAGCTTGTCTTAAACCATATTAGTGCTTTCAATCAGTACTGACCTTCATCTGCACTCATGCCTAGCTAGATGTGTGACAGTGGCACTGAATTACAATCAGTGCATGAAGTGACCACAAGAATGAACAATATACGAAGAATTCATCATAAATTACTCAGATACTTTCACTTAGCTGGCATGAAGTAAGCCTATGACATCAGAAGCCTTAATGCCCTAAATTATTATAAAAAGTTATAACTGGAGTAGGGTAAATGAATGTGTTGTACATTTTTACGTGAGAACTGCAAAGTGACAATTAATTATGCATATCATTTTAAATATGCTAATGTCGGAAAGTGTTGCAGTACAGAATTTGTTGGCTGTAGGTTTTTGGTCAAGTAGTGCCATATTTGAATCAACTTCAGCGATTTCAGCAAACTTCCTTGTTGATATTACTCACATTTGACTCCCACATCTCCAGTGAAGGTACAAGCATCCGCAGTTGAACCAGACACCTGTGTACAGAAGGGTATGTTATTACTTAATTCATTACCTTAATTGCGTGCGATTAGTCAAATATGAATGGAAATCCACTGCCGTCCCCCTTTTGCATTTTTCACAGAACTGTTTAAGTGAAGTACATTTAAAGCGGGAAATAAATCTGATGCCCATGTGGATGTGCTATGATTTACCTTTAATGGAGAATTAATATTTATAGTTGTTGGCAATATTGAAATGATTTAGTCGCCCACCCCCCCTTTTCCAGCAAACATGCAAGTAAGTGGCGTACAACGGTAATTACTTTGAGCAGAAATGCAAAACCGTAGTTCAAAGCAATAATCCAAGGTAAAATGATATATTGGAAGACATGAAAACTAATGCATTAATTTAATATTTCTACCACATGACAGTATAGTAATTGATGCCATATTAAAATACTTCACACACCACATTTCAGAGTAATCCCATTCACGTAATGAGTAATGTTACTGCTGAGGAGACAGAGCTATCAAATGTACTATGGGATCTACATTTCACCACCAACAGACTGGTGTCTTCAGTAATTGACGGAGTTTATGATTTACCCCGGGATGTAACATTGTCCCTGAATGATTCGCGCAATTCAGTACCACCACCAACAGCACGCACATTGCATGGTCATAGGAGACTTACCCTTCCAGTAAGGCACACTTCACCCTTGGAAAGGAGTGCCACATTCCAACGTCTTTTGATTCAAGCTTCAGTAATACATTACACCATGAACGGCCAAGGTAAACATCTATGTCATAAGTACTCCTCATCAAACATCAGCGATGTTAGTTAACTATATGCAAGGATTTATTGCTGCCATAATAAGCAGTGCTCTTTGAAATGGTGAGGTAAAACAATTTTTTATACACGACTATTTTGGAAAATCCTAGGTAAAAAGCCACCACTACCCGATAATGCTAGAATGCGAGCACTCCTGCCAAACATTGCTTGGGATGGAGATAGGAAGAGAGTTCAGGTTGCAGGCGGTAAACTGCTGTGCAGAGCCAAAGTGCACATCATTCGCACCCTATGAAGACAAGTCAAGAGTATGAAGAGGCATCATTCAGAGTTACCTGGATCAAATGCAGTGCATGATTGGTGTGGTTGGCCTTTGATAGATCGACACCGTAACATGGCAAGATTTCCTATGTCCAAGTTACAAGCTCGGCAGAGTCAGGCTGCAGCACCATGGGAACGAGCCTTGATCATTAGTGATGCAACAGAAGGTAATTTGTTTAAATTCCATAAATTTGAAGGAACATGCAATTCAAGAGTGATGCTTTATAGTTATTATGGTTTTCTTTGGCTTGCCTAATCATTATTTGCAGAGTATCACTTGTGGGATGATATGTATCTGAATGAAAGTGATGTAGAGTTGCCGCTGAATTCAAATTTCATGATTACCCTGCAGTACTTTCTCGGATATCCAATTAATCCTGTAAGTTTGCATCTCACCATTAAATGTCATTGACCAATTAATGTTAACTGTCAGTGGTACTGTATTGCAGATTAATATTTACTTCCGCTAGGTGAACAAGCAAAATGTATTTGAAAATCTAGCTGTAACACATTACAACATAAATTTATCCATTTACCATTGGATTATAATTCATCATTTCAGAACGCATTTACATGCATAGTTGCAGCAGTGCAATCGAAGATTACGTCGCGATGGAAGTGGGAATGTCCCTTGCACACAGCCTTCATAGAGTACCTGAAAGAGAGGCATGATTTGTTGATGTATAATCATGCTTTCCTCTTTGGATTGAAGCACCTTACACCGACTGAAATTGCAATGCAGCTCAAAAATTCAGTCATATCTTCAGTTTATTTCTGTGACATTACACTGTACCTGTTAATGGATGGGCTAGGAATAAAGGGGACGGTGATGAGCCCAGCTAAATCCACCTCCTCATACAGGTTCCTCAACCAAGACACCACTGATGTTAAAACATCCAATGTAGTATGTGTAGTGGCTGAAAGGGAATTCTTCATAGTAGATTTGCCTACATGTGAGATTGGATGCTGCCCGATTAAGGATTTTCTCATGCGAAAATATTCTGTTCGCAATTCAAACATGGATTTGTATGAAGTACCACAGACAAGAGTAATCGGAATCCACAATGCAGGTGCGTAATCATTATCTATTACACACTTCCTTCATAAACCTTCCAAGTACATAGCATGACTCTGCACATAGACATATGTGTCAGTAATGATACAATTGTTACTAGAGCTGCCAGTAATAAGCTGTACCCCTCTGCCTAACACGGTGATGTATGCCAGAATGCAGGAACAAACCTGACAGAGTGTGCGTGTATGGACACAGGGAGTTTTTGATGTGGTCAGTAAATACTGTTGTCCTTACATAAGTACCTAGGTAGTATTTCGTACTCCCACTATGCATTACACTACGGATACAGATGAGAACATTAAATTTTCAAGTGAATACATATGAAATGTAATCATTGTTTCCTTCTTCATAGGTCTATGATGAAGAAACATCAATTATTGATGTGATCTTGGAACATTTGGATTTATCCGAGGATGAAGCAACCCGAATAAAGTACATTCTGAGCACTTTCACATTGAAGGTCAACATTAATGAGTGGCCAAGTATAGCCTTATTTATGCAGGCTAAATCAGTGGACAAAGTAACTCTGGCAAAGATGATGTATGATGATGTATGGTCTACTTATAGTCCCACCAAAAATGTATGATTTCATCGTGTACTTCCTGGGGATAGTCATGTCAGTGCCAATCTCCATCATATGTGTGTCATGTATATTTACGTCGTTGGAAAATTATGATCAAGATGACTTGATATTCCCAACATCCATTATTATTATGTTGGACGAGGCCAGGCTGACAGTAGTGAGGCAGAAAGGTAATGTGAAACACCGATTGAGAATGTGCCCATTGTACAAATTTTATCAAACATGCAAGGAACATATGAAACGTGCACCTACACTTACGCAAGAGTATCAGGGCACACCGTCAGTATCCACTGAAACTGCAGGCAAATCATCTGTCCATCACATGCTTACTGGTGACATGGATGCAATTCCACTGAATTTGCAAGAAGAAGGCACAGTACCAGATAAAGGAACAAGTAACTGCGTTAGTGATTTGACCAATTATTCTAATGCTTATGACACAAATAAAAGTGCAGACTCCATTCATCAGGCACATGAGGAAGTTGATGTAGGCACGGATAATGATGCATCTTCAGTAGAAGGGGGTGATGAGGATGGCTATCTGGATTTGAGAGGCACAGTAAGTGAAGATGACATGTCATCTAATGAGCCTTATGTGTACATTTTGCAGCCAACGTGCTCATCGGCCCAAATAAATGCAGAGCCCTCATCCGTAACCACTGACCAAACTGTGCAATCCATAGATGTCAACTCATCATACAGTAAACATCTTATGGACGGAATAAATGAAATATGTCATGCGCCTCACAGGAGTCCATGTGAAGCAGTGGAATCAACAGAAATTACATCTGTGTCCACAATGAACCAATTCTCAGACATTCATTCAGAATCATTAGACAACAAGTTAGAGGTACTGTCCACAGACAGCGCTCCAGAAGGATCACACAACCATTCGGAACTTGGTGCGCTAAACAAAGACAGTGATAGGGAAACTGATATTGAATGCCCCAATTTGCAATCATCACCTACCACATGTAATGAAGCTACCAGAACGCATGATCTGTCGTCTGATAGCGTACTGCCAGCGCAAGTCTTGCAAAAATGTCATGAGGACAATCAGTGCGGCAGCAATGCAGTACCACCACCTTCCCTAATTACAGCAAATGATACTTCTGCACCAAGTACTAGTATACTGGAAGGCGACACCCCTTCCAAATGCACTGTCAGTGACAATAATCCAACCCCAAACAATGTTGAAGATGACAGTACAGAGAATAGTCACAACAATCCAGTACCACCACATCCATCGGTGTCATCATCTAGGCATTTGCTGGATGAAAACGGTTATGGAAATACATTGCAATCTCGTGGAGCATCTACTGCTGTCTCCATTGCTGAGGAGTTGAATGAAGTTGCCTACACAAAATCGAATGAAACACATTACAAGTTGGTGCTGGAAGCAGAAACCTCTGATGACAATAGGTCGCATGTCAGGTCCTTAGCAGATGACGTGGATTTTGAAAGTATTGGATGGCTGAGTAATGTATGTTCTGACACTGAGATTGAAAACGACAGCAATCAACCAATAATTCTCAGTGACTCTGCTTCTGATACAACCTACTCTAGTGCAAATAGCAAAGAGTTATTTTCAGATGAAGAGCCGCAATGCAACATCTTCACTAATTGAATCTTGCTTCAATATAGATGTCGCAGCTACAGTGGATGCTTTCATAACTGCTTCCACAGATGAGTCTTTGCATGAGGGTAGTGGAACATCAGCAATGCCTGGCCACGGTTACGGCTCCAAATGTGATGAATCCTCAATGGACTCTGCAGACATTGATATGAAACTTCAGCTAATTTCTATGTCGGAAAAAGATGTTCAGCAGTACGCCCAATCATTTCCAACAGAACTACAAAGTCATTTGCTCTCAAGAAATTACCCGAAGTCCTATTCCACAATCTCCATTATGGAGGATGAAATTGTGGCTTCCTTGTCATTGTTGCAACTGGTGAACTCTCATCACTTAAACTCTGTTAACTGCAATCAGGCATCAAGTGGAGTCACAACGGCCGATCAACAACATGACAGGTCATTGGATAATAATGATCAGCTATCATTTGCCCACACTGGCCTTGTCAGTCATACGCAACATGTCAATGGAGAGGATGTTCATAACAGTCTATCTCGTGGGGAAATTACTCAATCCACTGGGTCAACTGATATTCACTCTAATGAGGACAATTCAGTAGCACATTCATCAGTGCAGTGCCACATATCTTCTACCAGCAGTGAAGTAAGAAGTTATTGCTCCACAGCAGAAATATCTCAGAAGTATGAAGAGTGCTCTCATGACGAGGCGTCGCAACAGTGTGAAAATATTTTTCCATCAATAGGGTCCCAAAACGGGATCAGTGTCAGTATTAGCATAAATGGAAAAAGTTCTTTCGCACACACCTCTCATCCTCAACTAGATAAATTAGACTCCGGTACTCAGTCCTGTGAGCAGCATTATAGTTCTAAGGATGCAGGAAGCTACGACACTGATGGTCATGAATTTTGTGCAGTGGAATGTGTTCATGAGAAGACAAGCACAGCTGTACAGCCATCACATAATACAGATGTCATTCCACAAACTGTAGGTCATTTGAAATGTTCTCCAGAAGCGGATTTGCTAAGTAGCGATTCCGTACCACCCATTCATAGTGATTATATGATTGATGCTGCAAATGGCAAGGAAGCCATTCAGGATAAAGTTGGCATTCATTCTGCGGATGATGGTTCATCTCAGTCTGACAACACTATTGTCAGTGCACACGATGAGCTGACAGTCAGTACTAACGGTAATGATGTTATTGACGCTACACATGCTGGTACATCATACAACAACACCAGTATGCACAATGCAGTTTCCAAATATACGGACTTGGTACATCTAAGTGCAACAAATGTTTCAACTGCAATAGCTGAGTCCCATGTATCCTTTGAAAGGACAATAAGTGTTGCTGCAGAAACAAGTGATGATTTCCTTGGTTCCTCTGAGGAGGCAGGAGCTCTGCCAAGCTGTAATAATTTTGATGGAGACAAGCAGGAAGTAGATTATGATTCTGTGTCAAGCTTTAGTGATGCGCCTGCCTACTTAGATTCGGATGAAGTAAGGGATGAAGCTGTTTCCGACCTCAAAGATGCACAAGAAGTAGCCTTAAGTCAAGAAGAGAAAGAAGGAAATAGCACAAAATCGAAAGACGCCACAGGTAGGCAGTCAAGCCGTAACAGGAGGAATTCCCAAAAATGTGAGTCCAAACCATCTGCAGCATCTGTATCAGAGGAGTCTGGAAACTGACGGCGTAAGCTGAAAAGCAGTGCGGCAAAACACAATGAGGGTCCAATGCAGTCTGAAGTGAAATGCCTGCAAGCTCCATCGGACATTAAACATGAAAAGCAGCTCATGCCTCAGCTTACAAAGAAACAACGTAACTCCAAATTGCTGAAAAAGACATACAGTAAAAAAGAAGACTCAAGAACATCCGATGGACGTTTTCACTGTGATATATGTGGACGCCACTACAAAGAGAAAAAGACATTAAATGCCCATCTGAAAGTTCATTTCCAGAGTGGAAAATACAACTGTTCGACATGTGGCAG
>JBCAUG010719589.1:0-12657 GCA_038406175.1 Haplosyllis leylae | reverse complement strand
CTCTTCACAACCTTCTTTTCGTATTTTCCTGCAAGAAAGGAAACTGAACACTTCAGTACAAGAGTTGTTTGTTGAAACTACGATGAAGCTTGTAACAAAATGTAAGTAAAAAGCAGACATGTTACATGTTTGAAAACTTAAAAACTGCTTTCATGAGAAGATACAAGATGGGATATTGCACGGGATACTTCAGTGTGTTAGCTGTCATTCAAGATGTTAATGTTGCAAAAACTGGAAATACAGGCTATGAATGATATGTACAAGCCGCGCATTTCATTGTTATGGACTGTTGTAGATTGATTGGGCTGACCTCTCTGCTTGTGATCCACTATGTGCTAAGGTTGTGTCTAAGGAAAATTTTAAGGTATAATATGAAAATCTGAAGTTGATGGAATGACACTCGACAGGTTAAGAGAACTGTTTTTTCGGCTTTCATCCTCCAGATTGAAAAACGAATGTGGCACTGCATTGTTTTTCATGTAATGTTGACAGTCTGATTTGACTTACAAACTAATTTGAAATCTTAGACTGTCCATGCTACCAACCTACGAGATTACTATACACTTTAGTCTGGGCGAGACAAAGCTCTGTCTTGTCAAATACGAAGTGTACACTTTCCCAACTGATCATTTAAGCAGGAATAAACCAAGTGATTTGTCGCTTTTGATTTGCCACAAAGAAATATGGATAATTCAATTCAAGAAATGTAAATTTTTCTCCTCCTTTGTGGAATGGAATCGATGAATATTTCGTTTTATCGATTGTGTATACCCAATGCACAATTGACCTGCAGCACGGTTGTCAAAACACCAATGTCAAAGTTACATAAAGCCAGACAGAAACCCGAATGTTAAGTGTGCCCTCGAGGTACACTACACATTGGAAGAAGTGAATACAATTAATGGCTGTTTGCTTTTACCTTTACCACTGTTGTGCCACCATAAACTCATCTAGAGAACACATACAAGCAACAAAACACGCGAAAACACCTCAATGCATCAACATAACACAAGCCCTCAAGTATTTTCAGTGAAAAATTTGTCGTGGAGGAAAATTCGGAGAATGTTTGTTGGTCGGCTTTGCAATCCCCGATTACATCTTCAATACTGACAGTGGCATTCATTTCTGGAAAACCACGTTATCGAAATTATGTTTCCTCTCTTTGTATTTGTTCAATCGGTATTCAAAATCCCCCCACACTAAAGCCATCCACATTCTCATTGAAAGTCCATGCATTCAACAAGACATATAAAGCCAATATAGAGCAATGTTTGGTAAATGACTGCTTTAATGTCGGCAATTTTGGATGCTGCATTTATTTTAAAATTGGCAAGGAACACCCTTTGTATCTTAACTGGCCGCCACTGCCAACTATACCGTGATGATGATTGGGTGAGACTAAAGTGGACTGTGTATGGAATCGTGAATTACTCGTATTTGTACTAAGAGTGTTGAATAAAATACAAATGTAAAACTAGTGGTTTTCAAAATCGTTATGTAAAATTTATACTATCTTCATAAATGCGAGGTGTTAAACTTTTGAATCATTTCTGTAAGGAACCAAATGAAGCTGTGCAAGTGTAATCGGTCAATCTTCCATTTGTACCTCGTGCCGAGTCGTGGCTTTTAACTGGGCGGGTTCGGCATCCTTAGTGCAAAAAAGACGACGATGTCGCATAAATTTACATTTAATGTTATATCCCATGAGGCCAGTTTTGATTCTGCAAGAATCTGCTTTCGTTGATTTTTGTACCGATGAGAATAGCGAGATCCAAACCTCTGGTGATCCAGTGTTGGGATAGTTAATTGAGTAAATTGGTCAGTTCAAATGAATAATCACTACTTGGACGAACATTGCTAAAACTATCATAGACCTATTCCCAGTTCATAGTTGGAAAATGATTCATGTTTTCAGATGCACCGGTATATGATAAAGGGCTTACGACCTGTGCATGGAAAGTGCGTTTATTTCAGGCAGACTGAAGATTTCTCCAGTGGGAGGTTTCCTTTTATCGGTAGAATGCGTGTTCCCGTGAAATGATTTTCATCCCCGGTAATCATGGTGTTGATACTGGTATCTGAACGGGCGCATTAAACCGTTGAGGAAAAAGTGACGTTTTATGCGAATTGGGATACAAGGCACATTGGACTGATCTCAATAATTCTCCATCCTACTGCATAACCTATGATCGGCAGTGAAGTTAATGTAATTTACACATGTGGACGGGCATATGACTGCGAAAAGTTCCAGGTGGATTATCACTTCATCACCGATTTCGTGCTGATCGCAATAATCAGTGGCTAGTTACTTACGTTCCTTGGTTTGATCGATTCGGCTTGCGACACTTGGTGTCGTCAAGGGTTGGTGTTACTAAACATATCTTTGTACAAATGTCATATTAGAGTTGAATATAATGGCATCAAGAATAGGAGGTGTTCCGTTGTGTTAGGTCATTCAAGGTAATAATGTGGCTGTTACATTTCATGGAAAGTGCTACAAAATTGCCACAAATAAAATGCAATAAAAAGCATAACATTGATATAATAATTCTTAATGGATTGATGTATTTTTGAAATGTCGACTCAAATAGATTGGTGAAGTTCAATATTTCTCGACATAATCAAACCTCTGATGTTTCCCAACATTCGATGATTTTTTCCCATGTTTTGATGATAAAATAATACTTTATTGATTCACAGCAAAATAAGCGGTCTCTTGTGTCAGAGAATTCAGAGTTACAGTTTTTTCCTTCACAGTCTGTGAACTTGACATTGGGGTAACACCTTAGCAAACCAATTTAGCTCATGCAGCGAGAGAGACGTTTGAAAAATACGAGCCATGTGTGTGATCTTCCAAACGAATTGTAAACGGTGAACACTTGCTTTTCTAGCGTATCCCAAAGGAAAATTACATGCGAAATCATAACTAATCTTCAGCGACAAGCGCCAGAAACGTAACCTTAAAATATCTGCGTTCAGCTTGCAACCGTGAACATGAATCTGAACATCTGGAATAATCTGTTGTTAGCTGTACTTATTCGCTATAATTCAGTCTGACTGAATGATTAGACTAGAAACCTCCCATGCAAACGGTCTAGCACGTGTTAATTAAATTCACTTTTACCGCTGGTTTATTGCAGAAGAAACAAGTAAAAGCTGTAGATCAGTTCCGTTAATCAAGTGAAAAAATTCTGTACTTTCTATTACTTTGTACGTATTGAGAAAGTCAGTTGAAATACCATTAGTATCCAAATTACCTGGCTTAGCATGATGGAATATCCAGCGTATCGTTCTTGGAAAGCATTGAAGTAATTCTAGTAAAAACCTCAAGGTGCAGTTTTTCATTATTTTTGTGTAACTTATACGCTGGAACAATCGACTGTTTTGCTACAACGGAAATTTAATCTATTGAACGTGTAACGAACGGAGTCAAAATAAATGGCTCGCGCTGACAAACTTATTTCTAGTAACTCAACACAAAATGTTTTATTTACTACCCGAAATTACCTGCACTCACATGTTACTGTTTATCACCTTATTTTTTAAGCAAATAATATTTCAACGGTTGTTAACTTTGAGGAGGAAGCGTAAGGGAATGATTCAGCGAAAGTGAAAAGTTAGACAGGCTGAACATCTGTCTCTAAAATTAGTGGAAAAGTTTCCGCCAAAAGGCTTTTAGTGTTAAGAAAATTGTCTTCATCCATTTTTCAGTCACACCGTATACTAAGAGCGGAACGACTAATTGATCACTTTGGTGCCTGTGCGTTGTGGCCACTAACAACATTTTTCCAATTTAAAAAATTTCATTGCATTTAAAAACTTCCAAAACCAAATGTTTTTCAAACCATTCTGAACAACTTTCATTTTTTAACCTCCCCCCCCCTCCTCAAAGTGAGATACTACCTGATCTGGCTTAATACAAATTAGAGAAATGAAATAACACCAATTTTGGACCAAATTTATTTTTTTCACCAGAAAAATGGTCATCAGATTTCAAAAATATTTTGACCAAAATGCATTTGAGGAGATTCTAAGCAACTGACTTTTTTTCCCAAAAAATTTTTATAAAAAAATTCTGATTTTAAGATTCATCCAATTTTTACAATATTTAAACTAAAGTGTATTTCAGGAGATTCTAAGCAACTAATGCTCTTCATCTCAATTTATCTTAACAACTATGTAACTGTCTGTCTACCTATCTCTATCTATGGATCTCTATCTCTCTCTGTAGTTTGCTAGCTCTATCCAGCTAGCTATCTATTAGCTATCCTTCTGGCTAGCTGGCTATTAATCTAGTTATAGATCTATTTAGTTATTGAACTCTGTCTAGGTATCCATCTTACTATACATGTAACTAGCCATCTGGCTAGTTGGCTATTAATCTAGTCATAGATCTATTTAGTTAATGAACTCTGTCTAGGTATCCATCTTACTATACATGTAACTAGCCATCTGTCTATCTAGTTATATATCTATTTAGCTATTGAGTTCTGTTTAAGTATCCATCTAGCTACCCATTAGCCAGCCATCCATTTAAGAGCATATGACATAACTGCTTGAGATCTCTACTGTGTCCTTTCACACAAGCAGTAAAGAAAATGCTCTTGAATCCACGCTCCTATTGATGAAATATTATATGCACGTTCCAAATGTTTCAAGACGACATATGTCACCTCAGATAATACACATTAAATTTGATATTGTTGTTCACACTGGTTTATGTTCAAAGCCAAACATATCACACGAAGCAACATTTCCAAGTGACAATTCAATAAATCCAGAGCTCTTTAAACAATTGTATGCCATTTCCAGATAAAATGTTAATATTTTGACAGATTACCATATTTCTTACCCTGAGAGCAGCAATGACAGCCTTGATCATCTCCGAGTATTTAGGGTGACGTGAAGGCTTTTTCAGCTTGCTTGCCCTTCATTTTATTATTTTGCTATCTAGCCATGTATCTATCTAGCCAGCTAAATCATAGAATCAGATAGGGCGCGTCACAGTGGTAAGCATTCTTGACTTTAAAATCCGCCCGTATTGCGTAACCACGTCATAAACAAAAAGAAAATTAAATGAGACTATTGTTATGACAGCATTAACACGATTGTCATCGTGTCTTGTCGACCAAGTGTCGTCAAGAAACAGGATATGCACAGATTGGGTCCAACGCAGTATGTTCAATCCCCAACTTAATCATATTATTGACAGCACGTCTGATTGTGTGTTGGTGAAGCAAATATTCATATCTTGTACCAGATTTCAAAGAATCAGAGAGACTTCCTGAACTAGCTGTGGAGCAACGTAATCTGGTTTCGGTGCATTATTACAGTTATTCAAATTTAGCATTGCACTGAAGTATTTGATTGCACTTTGAAAGCTTGGAAATGTGGGTGGTAAAGAGGATTTGAAAGTTGAACCAACGAGATAGCTCAATACATTGATAGCGACCTTCTCACAGTACACTTGCTTGATCAAAGCTAACGGTAGAAATCCTCAACGATCGAGGCGTTTTAGATGGACAGTCTTCATTCATTGTGATGTACTCTGACTGCTGATCTGCCGATATCGTTAACACCAGTTCCTTTGACAGTCTACTACTATTTGTAACAAACTATTGTAGCTTTAATCAAACTGGTGGTGACTGTTGTTTAGAAAAATGGAGTGGTAGATATCTACTGCTAAAATTTGATAAAATACAATTGTTGTACTCTAAAAATATCCTGGAGATGAAAGGTACAGAACCTGTGATGCTTGAGTGCACGATGATAAAAAGGTGAGCGTTTCTCGAAGGAGGTAGTTGTTATCATTGGTAAGACTTGTTGTGGTACTGGTATGATCTGTGTACAATACTCATGCTTAACCTGGAAAGACCGGTTCTGGAAAGTCAAGCTGAAAATATTCTGCCCAAAGATGCAACAAAAGTGCTGCACGGAGCATTTGATCCTGTGCTAAGATTTGGTAGGTTGTACCTACCCATTTTTTCACTTTCCCGATTTGATTTATAGTAATTTCTATGACTAAAATTTAGACGATTTGTTAAGGCGCCAAGTAGGCATAATGAAACTGTCAGGGAAATCTTCCATGAATGGCCAAATAAACACATCAGTAAATATAATCTGAACATTGAAAAACGAATGAACCCATCGAGCCTATTAGCACCTTTGATCAGAGCCAGAATTTCTGAGTGGATTTTCCGATCCACTGGGATTTTGAGGGTAACTATTGTTTTTCTTATTTACAAGGTTAAGTTACCTTGTAGCGTTTTGAACATGTCCCATAGAATACACATAGATAATTCCCTTCCTGATAACTTCCTTATAAACTTTTATTGTAATATAAGTGGTACCGACCAAAACCAGGCAGCCACCACACACAATGGCAGGGATTTTGATTTCCAAGGTTTGCAGTGGAGATATTCTGATGGGGTGACGAAAATTTCGTACCTACAGTTTGTAACATATTTAGCCATGTCCATTCAGACTGCAGGTATTGGTTTGAATTGTTGACTTGAAACCACAAAAGCAATACGGAGTTTCTCAACTTGGAATTGTGTACAGAAGTTAGCTGTAGATCTGATAAGCTTATGGTTCTGCAGAAGACCTCCACTACCCTATTAGCATCCTAATCACAGAGGAGACACCATGTGCATCTTTTGTTCTGCTCAATACAGCTTGGTACTTTCTTTTTCCTATGCTGTTGCATTAAATTCGAAAGATTTTCATGCCATGACTTCTTTGTTGTTTTGCTAAATTCAAATTACGTTACACATGTTATTTTAACCTCTACAAACTTAAGATAAACTATCTTGAGAGTTGGCGATGCAAACGGTCGACGTATATCGACGTGATAGCGGCATACGTCCGACGGACCGATTGGCTGATTTACCAACAAACCAACGTACTGACTAATGGTCTGCTGTGGGCAAAATTTACACTGTTGCCAGAAAGAAATTCATTGATTCGCCACAAGCTTTTTCGTAGGGGAAATGGAAATTGATGGGAGTTGTGCTGGTTATTTTCTGTCACTAGTGGTTTCATATAATCTCAAGTGCATTTAATCTGTCAAGGTAAACGCTGTATATAAGCAGATTTCATGAGAAGCGAAGATAAATATAAAAACAAAGTGTATCTCCATATTAGTTTGGATGGATCCTTTGCCAAACACACGAGATGTTCAGAGATCAAAGTAGCTAATGTTGGTATTGTTAACAATGCACATTCCGTCGTCGAACAGCTGATATTTTTTGATTCATTGCTGTTTGTCATTTGATGTCCATTTCCCGTCTTTGTTTAACTAAGAGTAGCCACATCATATTTGGCCATTGATGTGACTCGTACATGAAATCTCTAATAGACATAAACATTCATCTCAATTTTGAGCCAACTCCCAGCTAATGCTTGCTTACTTGGATTTACGTCTGTTTTTTATTTATCCCTGGAAATACAGAATAAATTGGTCTTGATGTAGAAACAAAAATATAGTCCTATTGAAGATCCTCTGGTACTCAGCATCAAGCCTCGGTCATTTAAAGATGTATATCCTTTATTACTGATATAGCCCTGAACTTCTCCACATCAACATTTTTCATCTTAAGAATGTCAAAGGTATTGCATTAAGAATTTAGATACTCAAATGAAAAATTAATTCCGCGCGTAGGCGCTGCTTTTAAAAATTTCAAAGAGTCTTGAAGAGAACATAAAATGAATCATTTGATTATTGGGAACAATATTGCGGAGCAGAGCAGTCGCGTAAGGTACTTTTGTTACAGCAGAAAATGATACGTGGAAAATGTGTATTGTGTATGTAACGGTAGTGCATTGTAATATATCTTGAACTTGTACATATATCTAAGAGGACGTATGGGTCTTATGATGTATTTCTCAAAGGAAATATCCTTTTTGTATTCCAAAGCTTTGAAATCAAGATTAGTCATTCACGCGTACTCGAAAGCCAGTTGAAAAACACCATTCTTGTCGTAGTGAAAGAACCTATTCAAATTGGAACCAGTGTACAAGTGGGCAATCAAATTCTACTTAGGTGTACGCCATGTCACAAACCTGTCACAAACCTAGTCCATAAACATGTCAGACTAATGTTTTTGATGTCTTTGTAGAGTGTGCTACAGTATTCATATATTATCGTAGAAACTGTTATTTTTTGACATGCAGGAGGTAGCTTCAATGTGGTTCTTTTTTTCTTCTGCAATGTGACCACAAATAGATTTTCGTTGGCAACTTTTGTTGCTTTGAAACGAATGAACGCTGCGTGAATGATATTTATGATTTATGGAGTCAGAAATGTGAAGGTCTGAATCTGCTGTTGGATGTTTATTGAAAATGCAGTTAAATTGGCTTTTAAAAATATCCAGAAGCCCTTAAGTCAAGTGTTCCCCTGAGGTATTTTGTACTTCGGAAGAAGTGAACAGAATTAATGGATGCTTTCTTTCACCTTTACCACCTTTCTCCGACTTCAAGCTCTTTCACAGTAAAAGCATAACACTTAGAAAGCAGCTACTGCATCCACAGAATTCAGTACCTTGTGAGAAAAGTGAAGAAAAATTAGTTACACGGGAAAAGATTGGGTCGTGCCACATTACAAGTTCCACATTTGTCCATGTTGTGTCCCGCAAATGTCCATTTGGTAGAGAACTTATGTTTGTAGTTCTAAATTCGAACCATCAGCCAGACCACACGTTCACCATTCTTTCGAGTTTTAAATAGTCTTGAAGCCAAAAAGCAGATGCGAAATTAAGACTTCTCTCAGCGTTCAATCTTCCCACCCGGTCATGCTGAGGTTGCGCTGAAAGCTAACGAAGCAAGTAACCAGACCCAGGATTAGTCTCCCAAAGTCTCCACAGACTGAGAGTATTACTATGGAAGAACCTGGCTCTGATCAAAAGTGTTAATAGGTCAGGTGTAAATCAATCCTGGGCTCTATTAGCAGAGTGAGAATAGTGATTCCTCATATCAGAAGTTCAGATCTGTGTCTGAGAGAAATAGATCCACTGGGAGAACACACATTTCTTACTATTATTACATCGAAGAAAGAAGTTCTATGCGCCTTCAGTGTAAAAGAATAAAAATCGTTTAACTCCACTTTAAGGACTTGTACATGTACTTGTTCTGCTATTTAGTTAAGATATCTGTTTGGGATTTATGATTTTATCTCCCAACCAAGTTGAAGTGAGTGCTCCATGTACATTACATATTTTTCTGTAGGCTCTGGAACCCATGGCAGTGGAACTCCCACCAGGAACATCCCACTTCCAACATTCTGTATCCATCCTTGCCTGCATCTCAAAACATTTTCTTTCCTGGTGTTTGTTATGTGTGAAAAAAGACTTCTGACAAACTGTTTTTGTTCTGCTGACAGGCGAATAACTAGGAGTACATGCAATAACGTTGTACCTTCGATGGTTGGCATAATTCAACTGTTGCCCTTTGTGATATATGGGAATCATACTTTACCTGTTCTCAAAAACCTTGAGGTTCTGAAAGAAATTGTTCCAGGCAGACTGCAGTTCAGCCAAATTATTTCACGGGTGAAAGTTTGTACGTTTTGCATATGAAATTCAATAGTACTGAAGGATTTTAACTTCAAATATCTTTGTGACAGATTTTTGCCAGAGTATCTTCCTAGAAAATTGAGAACGAAATGCCTGAGAAAGTTAAGTTTAGTCTCTTGCGAATGGAGATTAGAATAAGCTCGCAAATCTCGCAGACTATTTATCGGAATGCCGGGTAAAGGGATCAATTCATCCCCGAAGGTCCAGTGAACCCGTTAGTACTTTTGCCAACACTTTTGAATGCATGTCAAATCTGGAGGATAAAAATCCTAGCTGATTTGTCCAGAGACTAATGTACATTACAAATTAAGAAATTGTTCAGGCTATTGTGAAAATATAAAAGCTGCATAAACTTTTTAGTACAGATTTATTAGGGTACTCAGAAATTGGTTCTCAACAATTATGAACGTTTATTATTTGGTGAGCCGAAATCGCTGGAAATGGTGAAAGAAAATGCGTTAAGCTGAAAGAAATATTGACAATTAAATTTTTAGCATTGACATATAAATGATAATTTTCCAGCAATAGTAGCATGAATTATCCAGGAATACAGAGACATCAACAATGTATCTTACAGTAAACCTCTGCTTTGTATTTATT
The DNA here is from genome assembly GCA_038406175.1 of Haplosyllis leylae. NCBI lineage: Eukaryota > Metazoa > Annelida > Polychaeta > Phyllodocida > Syllidae > Haplosyllis > Haplosyllis leylae. The sequence goes on along the minus strand of JBCAUG010719589.1, from coordinate 2,488 downwards.
TTCCACGGCAGCCGTTCATATAAAGTTTATTTGGCTCACTCAATTAAGGGAACCATTTGTCAGCAGTGGAATTACACTGCAACGATGATCTTAAATCGTTTTCATCAGAGATATTGGTTTCCGCATATTTGTCTCTAACTTTGGTCTGAAAAGTAATCAACCCATCGATGTATCACTGCCTTGCCAGAATTCATTTAGTTTCAACTTAATCTAAAGGGGAACCAAAAGTCAAAGAGTGTAATGGGCTCTAATCCGCAGGTTGGTCCTTTTTTCTGCTACAGTAAATACCCTGTTTGTAGAGTTTACTTATGTTTATTACAGTTTATTAAAATGACAACCATCCCAAAGTTAGGCCAACGTCTTTGCCATATTGATGTAAGAACCAAAAGAAACTCATTTATTTTATCTTGCAATTCGTTTTTGAAATGTTTGAAGCCATGTTTTATTCATGCTCCTTGAAATGCATCGCCATAGGTTAAAATAGATGGAGCCAAGAATTATGGTTTTTTGTCATATTTTGTAAAAGTCGGAAACCACGCTGGCAAAATCATAAATATTCTACTAAAGCCCAAAACTAAGAGATGAATGTGCTCTGTGTAAGACAGATGAGCATGCAAAGCCCAAGCTTAGACATAGGAGTGAATCTTGGTGGCACCTATGGAAATGAGTTTATTCCTTTTGACATGTACAATTTGTGGAGTTTTTCTGTTTGTGTATGTGACTGGGTCTTTATCTTAGTCTAAAGATAATGCGTTTGTGTAGTGACAGTAATTAATGTGCATGACCCTCGTGTGTATTATGGGAAGATGGTCAGATATCAGATTAGACCATTTGCCTTTATGAAGTAAACTAACGAGACCAATTCTCTTCAGTAATTTCTTTTTATATATTAGACCTATGGTCACTGGGTCAAGCGCAAATTGATACATGATTATTACCTGTGAGAAATGCGTACTGTTTCTGAATACCAGATGAAGAAGGGTGCGTCAGATATAGATTCAATATATTTGAATTTATTTATTTGGATCATTTCGTTGTTTCATATTGTTTCTTTCATACACAACAGAATTTTTCAGTCCTTCGTTAATGACATTTTCTATTCTATTTGCAGGTAAGTAGGTGGAAAGTGAGTACAATGATTTACACGAACCAGATAAGTCAGCTTGTTTCTGCCTTGTTATTCGAAAAACTTTCCATGATCATGTAATAAGTGACATTTCACAAGATGGAAAAGAAAAATCCTTACAGTAATTAACGATAACCCATATGTCTGCTAGTCTGGTCAGACGGAAGGTGTAGTCGCACTAATGTAATATCAAGAAAACAATAGTTTACACATGTACCTTTCTGAAATATGAGGCATGTGGCGGCAAACTACTATTTAGTACTGATCCAAACTAACCTGTGTAATGGGTGAAACCGGTTTGCTCATAAATTAGAACAAGAGAGTAACTCCTCTTCCTGGTAACATTTCACAAAACGATAAATTGTCGCCGAAAAAATGTTAGTTACCTGATATGATATATTCTTTAACCAAACAATTCCATATGTACGGAGTATAGATTACATAAGAATTCGTTCAAAAGTGTCGGCACAGCCATCGGTAGTGTATTCTATGCCAGTAGCGAATTCATTATTTCTAGAGTTTTGAATTATTCTCAAAATACTAAAGGCTTGATTTTCAGAACCTAAGACGTTGAGCGATCAGAAATCCTTGGCGAATCTTGTAAATTGTTATAATATTGCTAACTTCATGTGTAAGCAAGCAACTTGTACAAACGAATGAAAAGTCGGCATTATCCATATTTCACAAAGGTAATCTATTATAACATCTTACCACTAACACAAGAGGATTCACCTAAGTCAATTTGAGTTTGTTATCCGACCACTCGATCATGTCTGGGCTCCTACTGCTGTACGTATAACCAATTACGTTTCCATTATGGTTTTCTTTTTGTGGCCATTTAATGTTACGGTTTATTGCAAAGTGCTGGAGAGTAAAGGTGTAAGCATTTTTGTTGGTCTCAAAATGAATACAGTATTTTGTAGTTATGAACTACAAGCATTATGAAGCCAAAGGGAATGTCAGATGATATTCAGATTTGCTTACTACTTTTCGGAGAGATCTATTTGGATATACAGTCGGTATTTATGTTCCCTTATTGCTTCCCGGAGCCTATTGAAACAATGAGTCAATGTATATTTGTGGTGAAGCTGCTGAAGCCTAAAGGCATTTTGACCGTCTGGTGTTCAGAGATAGTCGTGTATTGTTAAACCGAGACATTTTCCAAATATCGGTCAGAAATAAACTGAGAACCTTCCACGAAATTACATTAAATTACACAAAAGAGAGTGAGCAACGTCTATCGCTATCTGGGTATCATTATATAGGCAAAGCTAGGTCTGGGAAAAAAGGTGGTGGTGTGGGCTTCCTAGTTAAAGAATCATTACAAGTAAACTTATTGCCCCACTTGGCTTTTGAAGACCC
>JBCAUG010719578.1:0-12658 GCA_038406175.1 Haplosyllis leylae | reverse complement strand
GGGGGGGGGGGTGACCCCAACTGACTTGTACGGGGGTACCCCAGCTGACTGGTATGGGAACCCCCCCCCCCCGATAGGACAACAGAGCGAGCACTTGCTGCGCGGCGGGCGGTATGCCTCTTGTGTTCACGTAGGAGGACTTTCTTGTTGTGAGATAAAATTAGTCATCATTTCCGTGATTTGGCTGTGTCTACGCAACTGCAATCAACGCTTTTATGTCACCAACATGTTACAGTTAAAATAACTCACATCTGCAATTATCTTGATACACGAGAAAGATAATTTCAATAATTTTACTCAATAAGAAAGTCATCCTGCGTGACCGCAAGAGGCTTGCCACTTGCGTTGTAGAAGCACTCAGTCTCCTGTCCGCTGTGGAAGGAGGGGGGATACCCCTATCCTGACTGGTGGAGGGGGTGGGTGGTTACTCACTGTCCTGGCCAGGGAATGATACCCCTACCCCTATCTGGCCGGGGGTGGCGGTGGGGTACCGCCTGTCGTGGGCCCCCTCCCCACCCCCATGCAGGACCTTGGACAGGACCAGTGACAGGACATGGGGTTAGGGGGTACTCCCTCCACTGGAAAGGACCTTGGACCAGATACCAGGGGGTACCCCTACCTCTGTTAACAAATACCTATAACATAACCTTCCCGATCCTTCAGGTATGGGCAGTAACAAGATGACAATGAGGACATTTAACTGATTTATTTCTCAACAAGAAACTCCTCCTGCGTGACCACAGGTGTACTGCCCGTAGCATAGCATCACTCACTTTCCTGTACCTGGCAGGACCTAAAACAGAACTTTGGATAGGACCATGGATTATGGGGTACCCCGGCAAAGGACATGGGACCAGAGGTTGGGAAAGGACCTGGGACCAGAGAATGGAGTACCCCCACCCCCGTTGATGAACAAACTGAAAACATTACCTTCCATCGTACTTCGTACGCGGGCGGTAAAAATGATGTACAAAGGCAGCTTAGAACATAATCACTTTGTATGTGGTGCACTCAACCGTTGGTTATGACTGCTGTAGGTGAGATGCACTGATGAGTTAAAAGTTTGAAGCATGTACCGGTTGCTAACTACACAGGGTAGTTTTAATTTATTTGAGGCCATGTAAAATCGGGTTTGGTAGGTTGGGTCTTTCAGAAATAAATCAAATTATGAACATTAAGAACATCGTCTGGGTTGAAAATGACGTCATAAATGATATGGTGGATGAACTTGATGCCAAACTTGTTGACATGCATGGAAAAGTGTTTTGAGGAAATTCATTCAATTGAAATTATATGAAACTTTATTTTCATGAAGGTGAAATAATGACGACCAAATGTTGTATGTTGTGACTTTGTGGTGATCTGTACACATAGTTGTTACCTTTTCATCATGAAGTAAATCATATGAAAACATATCAGTTGAAAAGGATTAATATTTCTTATTGAATGATTACATCCTGTCAGCCCGTTCTTGCCTTGAGCCTTGAGCCTTTGCCTTTAGTATATTATTCAAAAGAGAAAGAGGCCCAATTTAATTATTTCACGTAATAATAATGTTAACTAATGTGGACAGCTCATCAGAATGGGCAAGCACAGGAAATGAACGCATATTTTTCTTCTTCGTTGTTAAGGTGATGACCCACAATCAGGCAACGGATACTTAATGTAAATATGAAACCATCCTAGAAGTGTAACATTTGAAGATAGATTGGGAATTTGGAGTTTCACAATTTGGTTAGTTTTAAGTACAGAAGAACAACTCAAAGATTAAACATATTTTGTAATGGGAAAAAATGAGGAGAATGAACTTTTGTCTAAAGTTCTTTGCATCAGATTCAGCTGCACCTGTGGATGTACCAAGGTGTTACTTTCAGCAACAATTGTGTTACAATTGCTTTGTCATAAAAAAAAGTTTGTTTTTATCAAAAGACCAAAGTCGCAAATAGAAATATTACCATTCCCACTGAGAAAGACCCAAGAACGGAACCAAGCTGCAAAAAGAATCACGTTTGACGAAAGCTGTTCCCTGAGGCTTTTGTGGTGTATTCACATTTAATTAAGGGGATAAACATCTGAGAACGCCGTACTTGGGTTCATCTTTGTCGCTCCCACCCACAATTCTGCGCACTGTTTGGTATTTACCGTCTTTGTTCGGGGATTTACCCTTCGTGTTTATTCGAAGACAGAAATCTTTGTCTGAAGTACAGCTTAGTTCATATTTTTTGGTGCATTCATAAACCTAATTCAAAAAGCGTAATCGAATAGATTGAATAACAAGTCGGTGGTTAGAAGACGGACCCATATTGACGTCATGTATCATATAGTGCAATTGGAATCGGCCGCTTGCTCGAAAATGTTTCTGTTTGAGAACGTACAGAACAAGCGAGTGGAATAGAATAGCTTATGTGAAGTTACAGAGGCTGTTGCAACATTCTAATTGTATTTTCCTCATCACTTAAAGTTTTGCAGCAGGGCCTTTGGGGAAGTTCAAGACAAAATATAATTAATGTTTATTATGTCCCACCAGTTGGTATTAAGGTTTTGATGAAATCCAATCAATCAAGTTTCTTTTTCAAACGCACTGCATTCAAACCTTTGGCCTGTGAGTTTCAAGAAGAGAATCTTGCCATCTCAATTGAGTGGAAGCTGTTACATTTTTTTTTTCAGTTAGACGTCTCTATCCTTTCACAATGCTTTCAACACATGTGTAAAGTTTCAACAAAGTTTCTAAACAAAGAAGCCGGAATAAATAATAAAACTGATAATATGATTGTTATGCCTTCAGCAGTGGGCGACTCTTTTATTATTTGGTACGTGTGGTGATAATTTGTTGTTGAATCGTTGGGTGTTGGAACCTCAGGGCTTTAGTCTCTGATAACTTATCGCTTCCGTAATTGACAAAAACAATGGTTTAATCTTAAAGTGTCACATCATATTTATACTGGAATTTATCAATGACAGGTCCATTACGATGTAAAATCTCCTGGAGGGAACCACCATTTTCTCGTTTTTGCTTTCTTGTCTAGTAATATTTTGAAGGGAAACAAATTTAAACTCAGCAGTGATGTGGCTTTCTGTTTCGGAAGTATATGGGAAATTTTAAAGTAATATTTACCGACCACGTACGTAGTGTGAGGGAAAGTAATGCTTTTCATTAGTGTGTGTCAAACAGACATGAAGGAATCCACCCTCCTTCTGGTGGGAAGGATCAGTCAGGAAGGAGGCCAGACTTTCCCCATCCACGACCAGGAGGAATAGGGACGGGGGGTATGCCTTGGAGCGTTAATGGAAGACTGACTTGTCTGGTTTATTTCCGCCCTAACATTTCATCACATTCAGCACAAGACGACACATTTAATCAATGAAAAGGTAAGGAACATCATTTTCTTTTGCATTTACGTCAACAACCAGACAATTCTGAATTGTTAAAATGCCAACCACGAAACTAAATGTTCTTCTTTCTGAACCAAAAGAGAGTGCGTTAAATCTGGAATGCTTTACAGGTCCAGCTGAACAACACCTTCACCTTATTAGACACACAATAGAAAACCCGATGAAACTAGATGAATGGCAGTGCATTAAGATTATGTGATGTTTTTGGGACCGTCGCACATTTTCGAAAGGAATCTTCAAGGGAAAAAGTTCTTTCTTATTGTGTTGATTTAATAACGACTTAATATGGTCTTCTTTTCAGGTTATACATTGTCAAAATGTAGGTGTTCATCAATTGAAAGTAACAAGCATTACAACTTTAATCGTCAACCTACATTGTGCTCGACCTATTGAATCCCAAATGTCAAAAGCTGCATTTCTTTACATCACAGAGCAAAGTACATTCAAATCTTTTATCCGACAAATTCTTTGAAAGTTGAAGCTGCCTGTGGCAGAATGTGAAGCGCATCAGCAGTTTTCTTAGCTGTAAAATTTGCAGGTTGTGCGCTTGCTTTTATGAGAACATCACACAGAAAGAGGTATGTGCGATCTGTTTTGTGTGAAAGATCAGGTGGCAGTGAATGTTGCGAGTCGTGTAACATGCCACCGCAGGTGTTTCTGTAGGCAAGTTCCCCTTTATGTGAACGGGGTTTTTGTTTTTCAATTTGTGTCTGCCGAGTTTTCATCGCTTTCAGTCGAAATACGTAAATGTCCACACAGAAATAGCACACCATTTTGCCTATAAGCGGCTTTTAAGGAAGTACCGTAGTTAGTAAGTTCTGGCGTTAGTGAGCTTCCGATTTGTTTTCCATCAGGGCCGTAAAGCCTCTGTCTTGACAAGAAATATCTCACATTAACATTACACATTATACCAACCTCGCCCCTCCGCTTACTGATCATTCTAGAGTTGCTGATCACGCTAGACTTGCCCTGGCGGGGTGGGACAGGGCCTCCTTCCAGACTGGTCCTTCTGCTGGTTCATCCTTTCTGGATAAAGTGGTGGGGTGGGTGTCCTACCGAGGTAGACAGATAGGTAGGTGAGGACTCCACCTAGTGGAACTAGAAGTGGGTCTCCTACCTACGTAGCTGGCGAGATCCCCTACGTACCTGACTAGAGAGGGCAGGACAGAGGGCCACGGGAAGGGGTGTGGTTGGGATGGAGATGACCACCTACCTACCTGGCTGGGGGTCAAACACCTGCCTCCCCCCCCCCCGAACAAAATGACAGACACCTGTAAAAAAATTACCTTCCTACGTACGTGTAAGAAGTTGTCATTTGACAGCACAAACGTGAAACTGGATGTTCCTTTTTAGGAACCGTTATGTGGTCCGTTTTCCAACCTCCAATAACAAATTTGAATTTAATTGTATTTGATGTCATGAGTGCTAAGTGATCTGGAAATCTGGTTCTACCCCTGTACTGTTTGAAGCATCATACAGCGCGGGGAGTAAAAGGTCCGTAATTCCATGGCTGGATTAGACTCGAAAACATGAACGTTTTAAGTGAGGGCTTGATATGTCCTGCAGCACCGCCCACTTGTAGGTGTCTGTAGCAAACAAATGCCTCCAGAATCAACTTAATCTTGTCACAATCAACTGACAGATTTTGATGTCTTTGTTGGAAGTAGATATTAACAAATATTCTTCTCAGCATGTCCAATTCAGTGGAAACAAGTAGTTAAAATATATAATTTATGTATTATCGAAGGAATATTTCATATCAATCTCCATCAGACCTTTAGAACAACAATTTCATGCTCTGTTGGGAGAGCAAAACAAATACATTTATTTTAGTTAATTTTTGTTGATTGAACTATTTTGCCATCAAATATGAAATGTAGCCAAGACAGGACAAAACAAAACAAAACAAAATTACCAGAGTTCTGCTTGTGGATCCATAACTGGTAGATATTTGATGAAATCCCTAATACTGCGGCAATATCGAAAATATCAAGGAGTGAAGAATTTCACTTTGGTGAATTTCACAGTCTGGTATCCCATCTACTATCTAGTACCCCACCCATGTCTAGTACCCCATCTACTATCTGGTATCCCATTAACTATCTGGTATCCCATCCATGTCTGGTGCCCCATCCCTGTCTGGTATCCCATTACTGTCTAGTACCCCACCCATGTCTGGTACCCCATCCAAGATAGGGGGTACCCCCTGGGCAGGACCTGTGGCTCCCATTCTGGCTCCTACCCCCTACCCCCAATCTGGCCACTGCTCCAGTCTGGCCAGACCCCACCTCTTGGCTGGGATGTTTGTTTCGATGTTCATTTCAATCTCACCTTGAGTAGGCTCAATCTCACCTCACATGCTCCCCTCCATGTGAAAATAATATCTTTCATCTTGCATGGAAAAATTCCCAAAATAATCATGAAGCAACCCCGTTTCCATCAATAAGGTAATTCTCTACAAGTCACCAAATATGCCCCAAACTTCAAATTAGCCCATTATCCCAATAAGGTAATTCTCTACAAGTCACCAAATATGCCCCAAATTTCAAATTAGCCCATTATCCCAAAATTAGCCCAAAATGGCCAACAAGATTAGCTGATCAGGAATAGTCAATAAAGGTCCCCTCCACCTAAAGTGACATTTAAAGTAATTAAAGGTATTTTACAACACAAACGAGTTGGGCCATCAAGGCTTCGATTTTTGCAACTAGCTGCTCCGCGTGTGACTACGTCATGACATCAGTAGCATCTGACGTCACATTCCTTCATATTCAAATTTAGCTCAGCACTGAACGGACGCAAAAACTCATCATTTAATGAAATTCAAGAAAAGGAGCAACTAGACTCAATTTATTGCAAGATTTTGGCTACAACTATTGTTTAAAATGTCGACAACAAGAAAGAAGCAGTGTAATTTATCATCAGAGCGAAATTTGAAGAAGAATTTGGAGGAGCCACAATTTGAAGCTGTTGCTAATGTAAACAAAAGATCAGCCATTGCGAATCTTGAAGAAAAGGTTCCAACAAAAACAAAAAGGCTATCAACAAAGCAGAATAAAGTTGGTAAAGAAGCTAAAGACAAGAAAGTGACTAACAAGAATGTTCGTGGTAATGGAAAAACCTTAGAAGTTGGGACCACTGAAGCGATTTTTAATGATGGAGACAGAATGATCAAACTTACAGTGGATCACGGCGAAGATAATTTTGGCATTGAAAGCGAAGGATCTGAGTTGGATACTGAAGAGGAAATGGAATTAGACAATACTGTTGACAATTCCTCACAGGACAATAACAATGCTACTAAGGAAACCAAAGAAGGTGAAATTACAGACATTGAACCACCTGTGGTGACTAAATAAACAAAGAATGTAGAGAGAAATTAATTGGCGAAGTGGTCTCTTGGATGGAAAGTGTGATTGCAAAATCAGGAATTCTTGAAACAGCAACTTTGATCAAGGAACATTTCGGAGAAAACTGACCAAAAAAGAAGCAGTCAGGAGACAGAGAATCGATACTAAAACCCCAGATGGAGTTGGAGACTGGAACCTACAAGGATAAGAATGGAGAGAAGTGCCCAGCTGAACAGGATCTAGTGACTCCAGAAAATAGGGCAGAGAAAATGATCAAGGGAGGCTGAAGCGATGAAGGTAAGAATGCTTCAAGCTCCAGGTAAGGAAGAGATCTACAATAATGAGAAGGTTTACTCATCGTTTATTGATGAGGATTTTATGGTCCTCACCAATCATGTTGACCAAGCAACTCAGGAAAAAATCACTCGGGGAGAATATGTAGATCTGACAAAGTTGATCCCAAAGGATAGAATTTTAATGGAAGAAGAATGTAAGATGCAGTTGGTGAACAAGGAGGGGCATTCATATTTTGTTCCTTACAATGATGCACCATCTACAAATTCTTTTTCGAAATGGGAACAGGCCTTTAGGGTTTATTCAGATATATATGCTCAAGCAAACCCTACTAGGGCATCAGAATTAATACAATATAGCCATGTTATTCATACTATTTCTCAGAGCTATCACTGGGAAAATGTTTATATGTATGACAAGGACTTTCGTCTGCATATGTCTAAACACCCCAGGAGGAGTTGGGCGATAATCCTACAGCAAGCTTGGTAAATGAGATTGAGGGAGTCAATCAAAACGCATTCATCATTTGTACATAGAGATAGGGGAGACTGTGACAGGCATACCCAGAAATCTGGCAATGATGTTTGCAGGAAGTTCAACAGGAAAAAATGTAATTATGGGATGAGGTGCAAATATGAGCATCGATGTCAATATTGCTTTAAATTTGGACATCCTATTGTAAATTGCAGGAAACTTCTTGCTGAACGGAATGATAAAGGAGAGATGACCAGAGGGGTGCAGGAAACGGCTAGATCTCCAGTGAAGAGAGAAAAATAATAATATTTTGTAGGAAGATGTGCGCGAGGAGGAAGCGGTCAAATTATGATGTTTTGATTGACATGTAAAAGATGTATTAAAATTTTTAATAATTTGTTTTAGTGAATATTGACTCGTATGTTAACCTGCAATTAGGCGAGATTGTCACTCCTATTGATGCAGATAAACTAGAAGAATTCCTTGAAGCTACAAAATACAATGAGCAGAAAACTCAAATACTAGTAAAACGATTTAGGGAAGGTTTTGACATTGGTTACAGAGGACCAATGACCAGGCAAGATTTATCTAACAACATACCATTCAAACCAGGTGTTGGAAATGAGGTGGAAATGTGGAATAAAATCATGAAGGAAGTCAAATTAAAGAGATACTCTGGCCCTTTCGATGAGATTCCATATGATAATGTTATGCAATCTCCGTTGGGCTTAGTACCAAAAGGAAATAATAAGACTAGGCTCATATTCCACTTATCTTATGATTTTGGAGAAACTGAAGAACGGAAATCTCTGAATTATCATACACCTGATGATAAATGTGCCATGAAATATTCTGACATTGACACTGCAGTGAAGTCTTCTTTTAAGACAAGAGTTATTCAGGAACAACTGTAATGAAAATAATATTCATTTAGCAAAAACAGATGTGTCCTCTGCTTTCAGGATTGTCCCTATTTTGCCGAGTCAAAGAAGGTGGATGATCATGTCAGCAAGAAATCCAGTGATGCGGAATTTCTCATATTTCATAGAGAACTGTCTTCCCTTTGGGGCAAGCAGTAGCTGTAGGATTTTTAGTGAATTTTCAGAATGCCTCAAACACATAGTAGACACGGTTTATGGGAAGCCACATCGAATTGTTTGTTACCTAGATGACTACATGTTCATTGAACAGAATGAGGAGGACTGTAACAAACTGGTAAGACTTTTCCTAAAAATCTGTAAAAGAATAGGATGCCCTATAGCTCCGGAAAAGACAGAGTATGCGACCCAAAGTTTGGTCTTCTTGGGTATCCTCTTAAATGCCAGGGATTCAGTATTATTGGTACCTGAAGATAAGAGGCACAAAGCTTGTAATCTTTTGAAGGTGGCAATTGAAAAGAAAAAACTCACAGTTAGAGGAATTCAAGCATTAACCGGGACTCTAAATTTCTTGAATAAAGCAATAGTTCCGGGCAGGACCTTCACTCATAGGATGTACACTAAGCTTGAAGGCCTCTTGGAAAACTCATCAAACAAACTGAAGCACTACCACCATATCAGTCTTGATTCAGAGTTCATTGGGGACTGTCTAATGTGGTTACAATTCTTGAATGACTGCACAACTCAATTATGCAGGCCTTTCATAGACTGGTTCGGTGAAAGCACTACTGAAACCTTGAACTTCTACTCGGATGCAACCACAAATGAAAAATTAGGTTTTGGATGTTTTTATGATGGAAGGTGGACATTTTCAGCCTGGGAATATGGATTTATCAAACACAAGAAGCCTACAATCCAGTATCTAGAACTTTATGCACTCTGTGTTGCAGTGGAAATCTGGCTCGTTCATTTAAAGAATCGAAGAGTCACTGTTTTCTGTGACAATATGAATGTGCAAAAATTCATGAACAAGGGGGCAACTGGATGCAAGAATTGCATGCATCTCCTCAGGAATCTTGTTCTAACTGCTTTGAAAAATAATACTCAAATCTATGTTTCCTATGTGAAAAGCAAGGACAATTTTCTCACGGATTCCTTATCCAGGCTTGACTTTGCCACCTTCTGGAGAAAAGCTCCAAAGAATACTAGGAAGTACCCAGAACCACTGCCTGTCAAGCTCTGGCCATTGTCAAAAATTTGGATTGATTAAAGTTAACACAAAATTTGACTTTGTAGGAGAAGACCATCGTAATAGAAGAAATAAGAAACTGAAAGATAACAAATCAAATGCAAGCTCTTCATCCACTATATCAACTAGGGAAATGCAGATGGTGGTGGATAACCTGAGGATTCATCAACATAGAAGTACAACAATTAAAAACTACTATGGGATCTGGAGACAATTTAACCAATTCTACATTCAGTTGGATGTAAAACCACCTACTTGGGAAGAGAGAATTATCCTATTCGTTGGGTATCTTATAAAAAAGGAGCACCAATCATCAACAATTAAGAGTTATGTTTCGGCTATCAAAGCAGTATTGAAAAATGATGGTTATACTGTTAATGAGGATATATATCTTTTAAAGGCCTTGACTAGAGCTTGCAAATTAAAAAAATGACAAGAGTCATGACGAGACTTCCTATTCAAAAGGGAGTATTGAGAATACTACTGGATCACCTATCACAAAAATTCGAATCACAACCTTACTTATGCAAGCTCTACAGGGCAATTTTCTCCTCAGCATACTACGGTCTACTAAGAGTTGGAGAAATGACAACGGGGGATCATACTGTGATGGCCAGAGATATCAGTATTGCTGACAACAAGGACAAAGTGAAGTTTGTACTTAGGACATCTAAGACTCATGGAACTGGGGATGAACCACAGATAATTAAAATAACAGGACTGGACGTGTTTGGTGAGGATGGTAGCAATTCATCTAAAGATAGGAAATTTTGCCCATTTTCTATCCTCAAGCAATTCTTGAAAGTTAGAGGGGGATTTCTGAAAATTAATGAGCCATTTTTTGTATTCAAGGACCATGCACCGGTTAAGCCCATTAACATGAGGGATGTTTTGAAATCTGCTCTTACTGAATCTGGCTTCCAAGCTGATTACTATAATTGTCATTCTTTCAGGATTGGGCATTCGGTGGATATGTATAAAAATAATATTGAATTGGATGTTATCCACAAATTAGAAAGATGGAAGTCTAGTTCTATTTATGAATATTTGAAATACTTGTAATGTGACCCTGGGTACAGTGGGTCAGCAAGATGTAACATACTTAACATTACTGCCTGTTGTAATTGCAGAAAACCAACTGGCACAACGTGACATATGGATCATTGGGGATGCTTTCCTGAGAGACATAGCAAGGAGTTTCCAAATAATGTTTAAGGAAGGAAGACTCAACAAAGAAAAATTGCCGTACATTTACCAGTACTACAATGTATGCAACATGATGACCCAACAGACAGGAAATATAATTGCAAGGTGTATTAACAACCTGGTGGAGGGATTGAATTATTCCAATAAACTCCCACAAATGATCCTATTTATACTGGACAGGGCTGTGGTAGCAGAATTAAAATTTACGGGTCCTGGAACTAGTAAATTAATTGCACTCACGATGAGCCACCTCCTCACTGAAATTGAGAAAATTATTGAAGCAAAGAAGGAGTCAATGATGGCTGTCAAAGCAGGCGCAGTGATAACATCCAAACCAAAGATGATCTGGATTCCTATCATAAAAAAGCCAGGCGAAACTGAATCTGATAGAGATCTTAGAGAAAAATTCAATGCAATACTAGAAGAGCTCCTGTCATCCAGAAAAGCATGCTACTACTTAGATCCAAATAATACACTGTCAAGAGGCTACTTCAACAGATCGGACTATCTAATGGCGTCAGGCTGAATAGCTTTTTGGAATGAAATAGATTTTCAGGTGAAGAAATTCGATTTTCAAGAAATATCTCTCAAACCAACAGCAGTAGTATCATTGGCAGAAGAAGCTAGGTCGAAGAAAAAGGCTAAATCAGAAGAGCCAACAAAGAAATCTGAGAAGTACCAATATCATACTGAAGCAAACGTCACATCTGGTTTTAGAAGGAAACTTCTTACACCACCGGGTTACAAGTCTAGGGAATTCAATTCTACACGACATCAAAAGGGGAGAGTAAATTGGTCCGGACACAGGAAATACAGGGAGAATGATTACAACACTTTTAGAACAAAATACTACTGAGAATTGCAGTTTATCAAACTCAACAAGGAGTTCAGCGCTTACTCAATCACATTGTTGCCACCTTTAATACGCAACCCCACACGGCTTATTCAAGCAAAATGCACACATCTCTACTTTGTGCGTCAGTATTAAAGTAATTAAAGAGTTATTTACCTTCAATTTATTTACTCCATGTTAGAAGCGTTTAACTTGTTTAGTATATATTGTTGGTATTGTATTTCTCATTATCATCGCTATTTGGCCATTACTCATATCTTATGTCAATGTTACACTTTGTATAATTGTTGGTTAAATTTCTCTTGTGGATACGTCACCTCAAGTTTTTGATTTGTTACATTGTTGCAAAATCTTACAATTTCACAAACAACTATCGGCCACGTATGTGGTAATTTTATAGCAAAAATCTAACCAAATTACACAATCTGGTGTAATGTATGGCCAATTTTTCATGTCATTAGCGATGACTGCATTCACCCCCAGCGGGGAACTGATATTTTATGCTTATTGCCAATTTACATTTGTAATTGTTACCTGTTCTTGTGCTGAGCAATAAATTTGTAAAGTCAATTTTCAAGTGTTGTGTTGTAAAGTGACATTTAAAGTAATTAAAGGTATTTTACAACACAAACGAGTTGGCCATCAAGGCTTCGATTTTTGCAACTAGCTGCACCGCACGTGACTACGTCATGATGTCAGTAGCATCTGACGTCACATTCCTTCATATTCAAATTTAGCTCAGCACCCTCCCTTATACCCACCCTATCTCTCATTTCTCCTATTTCCAAAATGAAATGAGTTTTTGTGTAGGGTAATTTTATAGCGAAAAATCTAACCAAATTACACAATCCGGTGTAATGCATGGCCAATTTTTCATGTCATTAGCTATGACTGCATTCACCCCCGGCGGGGAACTGATATTTTATGCTTATTGCCAATTTACATTTGTAATTGTTACCTG